>JAVDPK010002765.1:147356-173099 GCA_034780415.1 Cichlasoma orientale | reverse complement strand
CACACACACACACACACACACACACACACACACACACACACACACACACACACACACACACACACACACACACGTAAGTAAAAACAATGAGAGCTATTTAGATTGCATAATAAAATACAGCAAATCGGAAAATGTACTTTTAAATCATGCACACAAGGCTGAACTGTACACATGAATGCCATACAGAATTCTTTCTTATGTGCACACACAAAAGTGTAGGTTCAGTTTCAGAAGTGATGGTGACACAATGAGGTCAGGATTTCTATAAAAACTTTGTGCATTTACATAAAACCCCATTTCCAAAAAAGTCAGGACATTCTGTAGAAACCTGCATCCACACATGTAAGTTGATCATGTGGGGGGGAGGAAAAATCCCTACATATCCCTACATATCCAAAAATAATGCCACCTCCTCAGGGCCCGAGCTCACATATGAGTGACCACTATCCTGTCTGTCCAATCAGAATTTGACATTTCTTCAGTCATGGCTGCAGCCTCCACCCTTTTTTGTTTTGTTTTTTGGAAATGGTACATGCTACCAACAATAAGTGAGAGCAAAGTGATCTTAAAGAACTGAATTATTATATGAAGTACAAAAATTGCAAAAACAACAGGCTGTGCTGTTTTATAGGGCTTTGACTGGCCTGGAGTGTTGTTGTTACAACAAGGTGAGTATCAGCAACCAGCTGATATTATTATATAAACATCAATGGCTGCTGGAAACTAAAGTGCACCAAGAAAATATCCTCCACACCATTATACCACCACCTGCAGCCTGAAGTGGATCCAGTCTGTTGCTTACACCAAATTCTGACCAAACCATCCAAATATGCAGAATTTGGGACTCATCAGGCCATGCAGTGACTTCCAATCTTCTTTGTCCAATTTTGGTGAGTTTGTGTGAACTTTAGCCTCAGTTTCCTTTCCTTAACTAACAGAAGTGGCACCTGGACAGGTCACTTTCAACCATATCTAGGAGAATATGAGCACTCTGTCTTCACTAGTTGGCTATATACCACAGGCTTTTAAGGTGGCAGTAATTAAACCATTACATAAAAAGATGATGCACTCCCGAGTGTTTCTTTTCATTCACCTCGTTTTACTCTGCTTATCCATCACTCTCCATTTAATCATTTGTTATTATTAATCTCTGGCTCTCTTCCACAGTGTGTCTTCTGTCCTGTCTCTCCCCTCAGCCCCAACCGGTCGCGGCAGATGACTGCCCCTCCCTGAGCCTGGTTCTGCCAGAGGTTTCTTCCTGTTAAAAGGGAATTTTTCCTTCCCACTGTCGCCAAGTACTTGCTCATAGGGGGGTCACTTTGACCCCCCTATGAGCAAGGGGGTTTTCTCTGTAATTATTGTAGGGTCTTTACCTTACAATATAAAGCACCTTGAGGTGACTGATGTGATTTGACACTATATAAATAAAATTTATTGAATTGAATAAGAAAATTATGAGGCTATGTAATGCTATGCCTATTGTCTTTTATCAAAAATAAGTGCTCAAACACATGGGTACACTGTGGTCATAAAGAGATGGCCACATGATGTTTCTGTAGCTGCAGTTTTGGCTACAAGCATTTTATTTTGAAATTGTATTTTGAGTTCCTTGCCCTATACACATACAGCCTGTGTAAGGATCTTCAAGGTTTGCTACTCAAATGTAGAAGCAATAAATCTACATCTCCTTTACCTTCATCTACCTTCACAGGTGGCTAT
Organism: Cichlasoma orientale; assembly: GCA_034780415.1. Lineage (NCBI taxonomy): Eukaryota > Metazoa > Chordata > Actinopteri > Cichliformes > Cichlidae > Cichlasoma > Cichlasoma orientale. Next base: position 171,380 of record JAVDPK010002765.1, on the reverse strand, counting down.
TGCTTTAGGAAATGTTAATCCTGCCCATATGGACACGATAAAAGAAGAAAAATGTGAGAGATTAGTGGTTTAAGAAAAATGGTGTGAAAAGCAGAACAAAATGAGAGACAAGAAAGGAGGGACTGAGGTTGCCAGATACTGAGCAGCAATTATTCCAGTGCTTTTGCAACCATAAGGACCCCTGCTGGCCTGCAATCAAACATATGATCTCTTCTATACCTGCTACCTTACTCCTCTGTGTATCACTTGTAGTTTTTTTTCTCAGTATCAAAAGATAAAGAAAAAAAGAGGGAAGAAAAGTACAGACATGAAGAAATGAAACCACCAGGGTTACAGTGTCGACACCGAACACTGAATAAGAACAGCGACGCTGTTAGGGAGAGTTTTCTACTGCTCAGTCATGAGTGTGTGTGTGTGTGTGTGTGCCCCCTGCTGTAGCTGTCCCACTCAACACCTGTCTGCTCACTGGCTGTGACAAATTTACACGCAGTTAATTTTTAAACCAGACTGCCCAGTTTCCCCAGACATAGATTAAGCCTAGTACTAGACATAAACTTTATTCAGTGATTTTTTTCTTTTAGTGTGGGACTCGGCTTAATCCATGTCTGGGAAACCTGCTGTGAGTCTATTATACAAACTCTCTCTGTGTGTCCCTCCTGGGTCTCCTATCCTTGACCAGATAAATTTACATTTACATTTAATGTTTGTTCTGCTAATTGTTCTACTATATTATTTCTATTTTTTTTTTTATAACATGAAGACCTGCTTCAAAATTGCACTGTTTTTTTTTCATAGTTGGGCACATTTAAAAGGCCAGAGTCTAAAACCCACCAAAAAGATTTTTAAACAAATGTAAAGGTCAAGTAAACAGTGGGAAAGATCAGGTAGGAGAGAAAGGCAGAAATTTGAAAAAAGCCTGGACAGCTCCACGTGAAATCACAAATGCAGGCAATTTCATATTCCCGAGATGGATTTAGTCTACATTTCCTGCAGCGCTATCATGTTCCCTTGGGAGACTTCCAAAGTTCATGATGATTTTAAATCCTTCAGTGCCTGTTGTGACTGCAGAAGAATCCAGCTCAAGCCATTCAAAGACCTTCTTTCCACACCAAGGTCTCATTTTATGAGAAGCGCTCAGTAATCTTTGCAGTTCTTACAGAGCAACAAACAAATTACTGAATAATAATAATTAGAATACTACTAACAATACCTTTATTTACATAGAGCCTTTAAAAGCAGAGTCTACAAAGTGTTTTGAGCGGAAAGCAAAAGCAGGATGCTCACAATGTAAATTACAACAGAAAGACAAATATTAATGCCAAACAAAGAATACAAAATCAATTCAAAGTAGAGATAGGGTTAAAAAAAGGGGGGGGGGGAGTATGCAAAAATCGCAAAATGTCAATATATTAATAAACACCAGTAAAAAGTAAAAGCAAAAAGAGCAATATAAAAAAATAAATGAAACAAATAAACAAAGCAATAAAAGAACAAATTTATTCAAAGGAAGATGCTGGTCCTGGAAGCCTCATCTCACCAGGGTGGTCACTGAAAGGGGGTTTTCTGGTGGCCTTTAAGGTGAGCAGGTAGTTGGGGAGGGTCAACAGAGGCTCAGAGTAAAAGCAGTGAATAGGGCTGAATTACAATAGCAAATGCTTCAGGGGTCAGGGCAGAGTCAAGGAAACACGTTGCTATAAAAAGATGATATGTTCTAGTTTCATTCAATTGTCAGTGATACAAAAGACAGCTGCGGCCAACATAAACTGCATCTGGTTTTTATAACTGCTGCCATGTGACATGGCAACTATGTAGATCAGAGGAAACAGAGGAAGATCCACAATGTTTTTATCTGCTTTTAGCTTTCACTGCCTCATGCCGCTGATGTGTTATTGGGTTGTTTTTTTCTTTTCAAGTCTTATAAGCTATTTCATGCTGACATCTTCATATTCTGCATTTAACAGCTGAGGAACTATATTTGCATAGCTTTTGATTACAAAAGGACTGCATGTGTGTTTTGCTTGGTGGGAAACACAAAACAGTGTTGCGGCCTGTTGTGATCAGAGTCTCTGCGGGATCGGGCCGCAGTGGACGGAAATCATGCAGAAGCGGGTGGTTGGAGAATTTGAACCTCTGAAGAAATCAGTCCCTCACATAGGTCTGAAGTAATCACTAAAAGATTAAAAAGACAACTTGAACTTGATTGAAAATATGTTTGCACCTGCTCCTCCATCTCACTCTTAAAGACAGAGACACTGAGCAAACTGGCGGCAGATTTTCAATTCCACCTCCACAAGTGGCGTGAAGTATGAGGAGGGGCAGCAGGAGTCACCACAAACTCTATTCGGTCCCTTTTTTGGGGGGCTTTGTTCTACAGCCCAACTTATTTTGAATTCCAAATCTAGGCACTTAAAATTCGAATCTTTTATTCATTTTTATCCTGATTGTGAAACACGTAGGTGGTTTGAAGTGCTTACGGTCACTTCCCAAACGGCATTTAATGATTACAGACCTGCCAGACAGAATGGCTGCTTTCAATCTGCCTGCATGGTTATTCAATAATTCTAACTCTTACTTTTCATTTCATCCATTCTCATTGACATACACGTTAACACACACACACACACACGGAGCCAGTAGCATACACAGTAATGTACAGTAATGCTTCTGTGTGTGCTTTTAACATTCGCATGCATAAAAATATAGTCAAGGTTAATTCACACTTTCTAATTTTCATTTTCTTATCAAAGATTCTTTCACATGCAGGCAAAATTTTTTTTAAAAAAGTGCTCCTCAAGGGTATATTAATTGCCAGTAAATTAATGCCCCTAACTCAATAGACCTCATCATCCTGATTCTAAAATGCACACATACTTAAAATGCTTCTAATGCAATCTCCTAGCCAGGTATCCTTAACCACTAAATAGCGGAGAGTTGGATTGAGCTGGACCACCTTTTGCCATCAAAATTGTCTTAATTCATCATGTCATTGATTCAACAAGGTGCTGGAAACATTCCTCAGAGATTTTAGGTTCATATTGACATGACAGCATCACATAGTTGCAGCAGTTTTGTTGGCTGCACATCCATGATGTGAATCTCCCGTTCCACCACATAAGAAAGGTGCTCTCTTGGATTGAGATCTAGTGCCTTTGCCTGCTGGAAGCAGCCATCACAAGATGTGTACACTCTGGTCATAAAGGGATGAACATGATAATACTCTGGTAGGATGCAGCATTTAAATGATGCTCAATTGGTACTAAGGGGCCCAAAGTGTGCCAAGAAAATATCCCGCACACCATTACACCACTAGCAGAAGCCTGAATGGTTGGTACAGTATAAGGCAGGATGTATCCATGCTTTCTTCTTAACATCAGCTTTTGACCCTGCCATCTAAATGTTACAGCAGAAGTCAAGCCTCATCAGACTCATCAATCTTCAGTTGTCCAATTTTGGAGGTGTGCAGGTGTGAAATAGCCTCAGTTTCTTGTTCTCAGCTGACAGGAGTGGCACATCTTCTGCTGCTGTAACCCATCTGCTTCAAAGTGTTGGATGTGTTGTGCATTCAGAGATGCTCTTCTGCCCTCTTTCATCCCCATTCTGATGCTTAGTTTGAACCTCAACAGATTGTCTTGATCATGGCTACTTGCCTGAAGCACTGAGTTGCTGCCAAGAGATTGGCTGATTAGATAATTGTGTTAATATTAATGACTGATTTAAAAAAAATCAAATGTACATGAAAAATGTATATGAACTTTTTTTGGCCTCCAATGTGTGGAATGATTAAAAGAACTACTACCTTAAAGGGAAGGGTCACTGCAAAATGATACCAAGCTGCTTTGAGTCATAATCTCTATTCTTGATAGAAATTACTTCCAAGGCATCCCCATCCACAGGGGTCACTGAGAGGTTTAAGTGTGAAAATGATGCCAGTCATGCATTATGGCCTTCAGGGTCACTAGATCACATCTCATTTGAACAACTATGGGAGATTATGACCCACCAGATTAGACAACATTCCACTACCATCACCAGAATGGGTGTTTATCCCTCCAGTAAAGCTCCACTTGTTGGGTCACTCCCAAGGAGCACTGGAGCTCATATGGCAGAAAGTGGTTGGTCAACAACTTATTAAGGGTGGGTCACCAGTCTTCAGATACTTAAAATACAAACAAAAGTTAAGCTGGCATTATTAATGTTTCCATGTAAGGTCATCTAGAAAATAAGAGTCAAAAAATCCTTTGTGTGCTCTATTTAAAGTCACGGGAAGACAGATACGATAGATAGCTTATCTAAATGTCAGTGAATGAACATGAAATGAAAGAGGGAAACAGATGGCGTTACCCAGTCAGACGAAAATGATGGTTATCTTGATAATATGTTGATAATAATAAGTGGTTTGTGACGAAATCTAAATTGTATTTCGTTATTGCCACAAAGCAAATTTTCAAGAACATTGAGGGAAGGAGGATGGATAATGTAGCTCTTGTGATGTACCCAATGCACTAAAGTTTTTGTCATTGGGGCAAAAAAAATAAAAAATCTTGCTGCATTTTTCAACATGTCATTACAAACACAATATTTTAGAATTCATCCATATCTATAGTGCACAATAGGCTGTTCATCCACAAATAAAATAATTAGACTTGATGAAATGAGCTGAGCACCTTGGGCAGTGTACCAATGCTGGTAAAAATTGAAGCAGAGGAGGCTGAGGGGTACTTAAGTGGAATACAAAAGTTCATGCAGGGACTCACTCTGTGAACATATTAAATTCAGAGAACAACAATGAATGATTAATGGTTTTCATTACACACTCCAAACTACAGTAATTTTCCCTTAGAGCTGAAGATGTTTATAACCCCATACTATTAGTATACATTTATGGTATCTTAAACAACCAAATTAACCTGTTGATGCTGAATACAAATAATGAGTTGTATCTGTACTGCTACTGATGCTACAGATAATTCAGGTGTGCCTCAGGATAGAAGGGGAGGCTGTCATCATCTGTGCCCTCCACAACTAAGCCACAAGCTCTACAAGTGCTGTGCTTATTCAGTGTTTATAGAACCTTGTGCCTCTGGCTATTTGCAAACTAGGGCAAAAAAGATAAAGTTTACGGACAGATTTAGGGCCAGCACAAAGCCCCTTTTGATACCCGACTATTGTCAGGTAAAAATTAGCAGCTGAAAGGTGTGGACGTTTTTGTGGCTAGCCGTACCGAATCTCTCATTGTAAGAGTTTTACTTTCACAACACAAAATTTATGGAGGTGTATTTCAATGAATCATAAAATGCGATTTATTAAGCTTTGCAGTTTACTGTTAATTGCACCATTATTAAAATCATTAAAAAAGCATTTTTTTAACCAATAGCTGCAATACGTTCTGCTAGAAGGGAGTACTTCAAAGAACAGAGAAAATCTAGTACAAAGGAGAGAAATTTTGTGTCTTAAGAATGCCAAAGAAGGGCCTTAGCAGAACATTTTGATTCCCAAGGCATGTTATTCTTAATTTGCACAAGGAAATCAAGCCCGACCTGGCACCCTTCATTTTTTGGCCTCTGGTTCTGTTCAAGGAGTCAAGCAGGGCTTTAATTAAATTCTTACTTTCATATAAGTATCATAAGGCCTTATGTCATCATTCTCTCTCTCTCTCTCTCTCTCACGCACACACACACACACGCACACACACGCACGCACGCACGCACATACACAGACACACACAGAGCAGGGAATACAAGTAAATTCAAATTTTGAAAATTTTCAGCACCACGGACAGTGCAGAATGTTTTTGCCCAAGATTACTGACAGTAAAAAAAGTGAACAAACAAAATTGTCTACCAGTCAGAATTCACTGTGATGGTAGCGTATGTGACTTGACCTTTGGTTGTACCAGCTTTTGGAGTGGAACACATCTTGCCTCCATATTGCGTTTTACAATGGTGTTTCATATGTCCCTTTGAGAGAGGACGGACATTGCATTTTCTTTGAGTGTTTTATTGCAATTTTTCATCCCTCCACTAACAGCTCTGATTCTATAAAAGACTATTTCTGCTGTCTCTCTTTGGTCCCACATCGTTTCCTGTGAGAAGTACATGTGTGAAAGGTAAGCTTGTATTATGTTTATCATATTACAAGTAACAAGCTGCGCCTGTTGCGATTGCAACCCCGTGCTAATTTGTGTTGCTCTTGAATTGATGAACCGGTATCTCTGTGTTCATAAATTTACTCATTGTTAATAGAAGACCTGCAGAATTTTCCATTCCCATCAGCCTTTTCTCTGCACTCGTGGCCTCAGACTAATCTACCTTGCTAAATAAATTCAGCCCTGAGGTCATAAAATGATGGTCAGCACTTCGTGTGACTGTGTTACAAATAACAGTTTAATTTTAATCGTTATGTTCAGTCAAAGTGCTGAGCTGACGCAAGCTGAGAAACATCCTTTAGTGTTTATGAACCCATTTCTGTTATCTTCACTTCCACTTAAACACAATGAGCACCCTTCGTTGATAAGATATTGCCCATGGTCCCCTCAGGCTGCTCCAACACGCATGCATGCACAAACACACACAAAGCGCACACACACACATACGCATACACACACCTCCAGGGTAAAACTCAGCTTGATAAACCAAAGTCATTCAAACCAAGCGTTAACACAGCACCATGTCTGTGCCATCAAAATCAATAATGGCCCAGGGGCAAGTGCTACGGTCATATTTATAAGGAGAAACATGGTAGCACCAGCAGCAGTAATAACCATGTCAATGAACTCCAGAGAAAGGTCAAGGCTTAACAAAAGAATTCCTCCTTATAAATATTTAAATGTGATTAACATTAGCAGATCTAATTAAGCCATCAGTCTTTGCCCATGAAAGGGCCTTTGATTAGTCGACAAACAGAACGGCTCACTCTATTGACTCTACAAGGTGTGATGTGGGAGCTGCTGAGGAAAGGGTGTGAGTGTCGGGCTTAGGGGCATTTTTGTCTTTTTATTTATTTTATTTATTGTAAGCTAATACCTAACCAAATGTAGATTATAAATTAAACAAAATTATGGAATTGTTCTGAGCTGTTTTAAATCAATATATATGGAATATGCTGCCACAAAATAACCATAAAGTCAAATGCAGGTATTTGTTTTAACATTGAAAAAATACTGTTATACTGATTGTGTTATGTCGTGTTTTTTTATTTGTGAAGGAAGACGTTTAAATCCCTTTAGTTTAAAATTAAAACATTTAATATATTAAAGATATAATAAATAATAAAGGTTTTTTTTATTATTTTCATGTACCCAAACACCACGGAAAATGAGGTTTTACCCTAAAAGTGGTAAAGTAATGATTAATTATATAAACACACAAGATGGTGCAAACCAGCTGGAGCATCAAAATAGATCAAAGAATGCATTTAAGGATTTTGTCAGTGCAAGCAGGGCAAACAGTGCTTGTCCAGTGAAATCTAAAAAAAAAAATTGATTTCAATTAAAACATGTCAAAGTGAAATTTATTTCTCTCCTTTCATCTCAATGTTCAGTCATAAAGCTTCATGCTGTTTGCATCCCCCTTCCTGTTTTCTTATTGTTTTTGCATATTTGTCACACCTACATGTTTCAGATCATTGAATGCATTTTAATTCATGACAGGCCCACATAAAAAAAGATAACCTGAGTAAATGCAAAATACTATTTTTAAATGATGATTTCATTCATTAAAGAAAAAAGCTACTTTGAATTACTGCCATCTTGTGGACACATTTGGTTATTGCCTGTGGAAACGGGTTTGACTCTGCTTGACTCAGATTCCATTGGAATCTATAGGGGAACAAAGTTTTGATGGGCATGTCTGTGCCCTTTTATTAATGGCTTGCTGTCAGGCTTTGAGGCCAGCAGCTTTTTATGAATGTTTGCACACGCACATTGTAGATAAACTTCTTGTTTTTAACAGGAGACTCATAACTCTGCTTTCACTGCTCTGAGATCAGTCACGATCTGCCCGTTACAGAGCAAATAAACAGAACAAGTACGGTAAATAGGTGCAGGCTGTACCAGCACTTTCAGATTAGCATCTCTGAGAACTCAGTTGGTTGACTGAAGCTTAACCAGCCGTTTTGCCAACGCAGCAGTGCTATTGATCCATATAACACAGATGGGGAACTTTTTTCTGCTGAATAAGTACGTTTGCTTTTGATACCTTATGTACAGTTTGACAGTGATACAATTTTATATGTAGTGAAGCTTTTATATAGTGTTGTTCTGCTGCTTTGCTACTTTACTAAAGGAACAGCTCTAAAAGAAATTTCTCCACCACTTGTCACAGTCAGGTGATGCTAAATATTTTTCATAACTATTACAAGTAATACATTTTAATTTAAAATTTAAAATGATAGCATTAATGTGCATTTATCCTGCTTAAACATTTCCAATTTGCTGAGTATATTGGTCAAGACAGCACCTCATACCAGTGGCAAACTACAACTACACCCAGATGGATTAATGCATAGTGCTGATTGTGCAATAGTATCCCCTGGATTGTACAGATGTTCGTGTATGTTTGTGATAATGACTCCACAGTGCCCACCCATCCCAGTATGACCCAATCACCAACATTAAAAGGAGATAATCATGTCAGAGTGCGCGTCTGTGTTGTGAATGTCTCGAGGCACTTTCCACAGCTGGGACAATGAGTTATAAAACACAAAGAACGCTTTAGTGTATGTGTGTGTGTATGAATGTGTTTAAATGTGCAATATCGCTGTTTGCCCTCCAGCCCTCCGCTTACAATATGAGATTGTGCGTGCGCAAGAGCTATAGCTATTGTAAATAATGAATGACTGTGTGTCTGTGTGCTCAGTGTGTGTGTGTGCTTGTATTTGCGTGAACAAGTGTGTGCGTTTAACCTTAACTGCACGTGTTCATGTGTTGAAGCACCTCACATGGCAAAAGGAGGGCAACTGCAGAGTACATTTCCGTCTGTGCATGTGTAGTTCTCATCAGGAGGGACAATGTGGGCACACTGTATATAAATGGGCCCCAGTCACCCCAGTGACTTGGGCCTGAGGACAAAATTAACGCTCCAGGCACCAGCTGCACACCACATTGCAGCCAAGGCACAGCACAAGTTGTAAGTGTAAAGTAATTTAAATCCTCTTCTGAAGGGTGAGAAAACATTTTTTACAGTTGTGGGGATTAGTCTAAACTGGCTTCTTGCAGGTCACGGATGGATAGGCTTATGCGGGGCCATGTAACAGGTTTAGTGGCCACTGGCTTATGGCATTCTCTAACATGTAGTGGCTCTAACCTTCACATGAGACAAACTTATTGCTTCCGGAAATGTTGGTTAGGCCTTTCATCTGTTCAGCCTGTATTAATTAATGAATTCATGGCAATTACTTATCCTGCAGCTGCCATATTTAAGCAGTTTTTTTTTATTGCATTACAATTTAGTTATGAAATATGATGTTGTAATATATTATCATAATACACACAGCATAGCAACAGATTTCAGCCAATCAGCTGGTATTTTATTTTGCTGCTGACATTTTACAGTTTTGGATTTTCGCAAGGCTTAACATGTTTGGCTAGGTGGGCCAACACAGGCAGCTGTAACCAATCAGCATTTGCTAATTTAAAAACACTGAACTGGGATCTCCATAAAGTTTGATGGCTTTTGGAGCATCTTTAATGGTATTTTCTGACAAGTAATATGGAACTCTATTTTCCACATATCTGTGACCATTGCTGCCATCTGCAACCAAGATGAGAGCAAAATGTCAGGGGAGCCCAAACAACAGGCCACAGGTACTCCTTGTAATCAAGCTGTGATTAGGGGGCTGGGGGAGGAGTCAGTGTTCATGCCGCATTCAAAAGCACTACACAGGAGTGGAATATTTTCCACGAAGACTTCCCCACTTCATTAAGAAGAGAGGTGATGATCGGTGAGCAGCAGTATGGCCGAGAAAGAGAACTCCAGATATAATGCTTGCTTTGAAAGGTGTTGATGGAAAAGTATGGAGAAGGTCAGAAAGAGTTGCAGCAAATCTTTGTAGATCTAGAGAAAGCATATGATAAGGTGAGAGGAACTGTGATACTGGATGAGGAAGTCAGATGTGGCAGAAAAGTATGTGAGGGTGGTACAGGACATGTATGTGGACTGCGATGAGCTGTGCAGTAGACGTGGCAGATAGGTTCAAGGTGAAGGTGGGATTACATCAGGGATCAGCTCTGAGCCCCTTCTTGTTTGTTGTGGTGATGGGCGGGTTGGCAGATGAGGTCAGGCAGGAGTCTCTGTGGACTTTGTTGTTTGCAGACGACATTGTGATCTGAAGTGAGAGTAGGGAGCAGGTGGGAAGAGAGCCTGGAGAGGTGGAGGTATACTCTTAAGGAGAGTAATGAAAGTCAGTAGAAGCAAGGCAGAATACATGTCTGTGAATGAGAGGGAGACAGGTGTAACATTGCAAGGAGTAGAACCAGTGAAGGTAGAGGAGTCAACCACCCAAAGCAATGGACAGTGTACAAGAAAGGTGAAGAAGAGAGTGCAGGCAGGGTGGAGCAGGTGGTGATGTATGCCAGAAGTGATTTGGATGATAGAAAGATGAAAGGGAAGATTTACAGGATGGTGGATGACGCATGGTTTGGAGACGGTGGCACTGACAAAAAGACAAGAGGTGGAGCTGAAAGGGGCAGAGTTGAAGATGTTGAGATTTTCTTTGGATGTGACCAGAATGGACAAGATTAGAAATAAGTACATCAGAGGAACTGCTCAGGTTGAGGGTTTTAAGACAAAGTCAGAGAGGCAAGGCTGAGATGGTTTGGACATGTGCAGAGGAGGGACAGTGGACATATCTGACAAAGGATCAAGCTGCCAAGCAGGAGCAAAAGAGACCTCAGAGAAGATTCATGGATGTCCTGAAGGAGCACATGCAGAGGGTTGGTGTGACAGAAGAAGATGCTAGGGGCAGGGTGAGATGGTGACCCCTAAAAGGAGCAGCTGAACAAAGAAGAAAATCAGAACAGTACAGTCAGATTTGGATTCCCATCTCGTAAGCATCTGATTGGAAATGGCTTCATTTTTCAGCATGAAAATCATCCCAAACACACTGCCAGTGCAATAAAAGCATACCTGGATAGAAAATCACACAGTGGAGCACTATCAGTCATGGACTGGCCTCCACAGAGCCTGGATCTCAACATTATTGAAGCAGCGTGGGATCATCTTGACAGAGAACTTGACAAAAGAAGGCAAAGAGGAGCTTTGAATGTCCTTCAAGAAGCCTGGAGAACGACTCCTGAAGACTACTTTAAGAAAATATGAGAAAGCTGGCTAAGAGAGTTCAGGCTGGGTTGAAGACCAAAGGTGATACCAAATATTGACTTGGAAGCTTGTTAGAATGGTACAAATATGTGTGCGTGTGTGTGTCTGTATAAGGTCTTTAAGGTCAACCTCATCCCTCAGCGGTCCAACTGCATCTCCACCGCAGCAGCTCAGGGTCTCATTATCGCTTACTTTATCTCTAGGGGGGAAATTGAGAGTCAAAGCTAAGCTCTCACTCGTTGCCTCAGTCTATCCTTCATACAAGTACGTACACGGCCACACACATACACCCAAAGCTACCCATCACACCATCACCATCACTTATTTAACAGGTAGTTCTTTATCTCTGATGCTTTTCCACACCAGGACAGCAAGCCCGAGATTTATACATAATTAAAGTTACTTTAACTAACATTGTGTACTTGTTGGCCTTGTTACAAAACTAGTATAAATTTACAAAAGAAGCAGAGCCAAACCGACCTCTGGCAAGTCGAGAGGACCATCCCTTGATACGTGCTGATCATATAAAAGGATAGATTGATTTACTTTATGTTACATTATGTTACATTTATCTGGGGATAATCCTGAAATTCAAAAAGGTGTTGGCAGTTCAATATTTAATGTCCAGAGATGGAGGTAGCGGTATGAATTCAAGTTTCAGCAAGTTAGCTGAAATGCAAGAGCACCGCATTGAGATTTTCTTATTTTCTTTCCCCCCCAAGTTGGATAATTTGCCCTGCAGTAAACAGGCTTTGGCTCAAAAACTTTGACTCACTCCAATGAGACTATCTGCCACCGAGCAGCTCTGTCTCCAAAAAGTGTTTGCATGACCAAAACTTTAGTCTGCCAAAAAAAAAAAAAAAAAGACAAGGTAGCATCACTTTCTAACAAAGAGCCAATAACTCATTCCCCCAGCAGGAGATGTTTTAGCTGGAATGAAAAAGTATTTTATGGCACCAAGCAGACAGACAGACAGACAGCACAGACTTGGGGAGAAGAGCAGAGGTACAGAGTAAAACAAAAAAGAACAAATAAATAAGAGCAAGAGAGAATAGCAGAGGAGAGTTTGAGGGAGAGAGAGCTCCATAAATTGTAGCCCAGCGCAGGGCTGCAGGGAGGGCGTAGCTGCCTGATGAATAGAGCCATCAGCCTAAGCAGAGGCTACAGAGCAGCCTGCCATCTGCCTGCCCATTACTAGAATGGAGTGTATGATGGTCTGCTCTCATCTGCAGGCCCCACTGGCATCGCTGGCAACCAAGAACATTTCTTTGTTTGTGTGTATGTGTGTCTTTACTCTTCCTGAAGTCCAAACAGAATGAGCCCCCCCCCCCCCTGTTGGGTTTTTAATTTGTGTGGATGAATGAATTTGTCAAGCGCTTGTATCTATTTTAAGCGTATTGTGTGCATCTGTGCTTGTGGAACGCAAAAAGGCGGCGAGGGTGGCCCTCGGAGAAGAGTTACAGCAGTATGGCAGACGCTTCACACCTCATTGGCAAGCAAGGAGAGCCAATCACCGCCAGCAGATCCGCCCCTCAGGCTGCCAGCCTATTCTTCAATATTCCTGATGAGTTACAAGAGAGAGAAAGAAAGTAGTGTGTGTGTGTGTGTGTGTGTGTGTGTGTGTGTGTGTGGTGGTGGTGGGGTAAGGGAAAGAACAAAAAAAGTGCTGTGAATACAAACACTGGAATTTTTTCAATGAAGGTCATTGTCATTTTTGTATTGCAAGACAGTTTCTTTAGAGAACAGAGGCAATACAGTCCTGAAATATCATAGAAGCACTGAAATTCAGTTGTAGCTTTATCCTAATAACGTCACGCCAACCAATGCAGGAAGTGGTACTGGTGGCAGTGACAAACACGCAGCGTTCATAAAGGGATGGATTCCACTTGAGACACACTAAAAGCTACACTGATGGAAGCCGATATAAATAATAGCAAAACAGAATGTGCAGTGTGGAAATCATTGACAAGTTATATATTTTTAGAGATTAGGAAAAAAAAACTGGGCAGAAAGTCTTAATTGAAAAACAGGATCATTAGTGACTGATACTGATGGTGTAACAGAAGAGGATCTAAAAGGCATGATGAGATGGAGGCAGATGAGCCGCTGTGGCCGAAAGAAGAAGAAGAAAAAAAGGGTACAACAAAGAAAAGATTTAAAGGTTTTAAAACAGGACTGTCACTTATTTGCTTTACTGAAGAACAAGTGGCCCTTAGAGAAGAAAGTTGAACATAAAAAAATACCAGGAACATGAAGAAAAGCTTGATCATATTTTACTGTGTAGATTTTTAAAAGGCATTTGACGGAGTATGTTGTGTAGCTCTTTGGTCCAACATGTAAAAGTGTAACACGAGTCAAAAAGCTTTAGCAACATCAAACAGCTGCACAACAACACTAATAGGGCAGTACTTGTCAACATCTCCTTCAGATAATGGTTCTGGAGCTCATTTGGGGCGCGTCGGGGTCGCCTTCTATCTCTGACACTTCTCGACGTCTTTCTGCAGAAAATTATGACAGAAGAGCTGGAAAACTACACAGAAACGGTCGACACTGGAGGCCGCAACATCACCGATCTGTTATCCAGAGGAACAAGAACTGAAGGACCTGGTAGAACACTTGGAAACATCTTATGAATATGGAATGGAAAGCCATGTCGAGAAAACGAGACTGATGGCAAGCTATGCCCAAAGTATCACAGCACAAGAGCCAAAGCCAAAAAAAGAAATCACAAGTATCCAAACACTATGCAAATTATTGATTAAACACACAGGGACATGTATAAGATCTTTTGTAAATGGACCTACAGTATTTAAAGCTTATAGGTTTTTTTTCCATGATTCAAATAATTAAGATATTTTTTTCTCTATCTGTCTCGGTATCCATTTGTTTCAGTTATGAATTCCATCATGATGGATATCAAGATAGAGTTCACAGCTATTAAAGGCAATACCAACTTCTTCTGGTTCTCGGTAGCCAGTGGCTGCCACTGGTGCCGCTCTGAGATTGAGAATAAATGCCTGGACTTTAAACTATCCACAACCTTCTGTCAAGTGACAATTGCTTTGTCACAAATGATTTTCTCTTGGAATTGGGGGCGGTCCATCCTACCGGGCAGTGTGGTGGTTAGCGCTGTCGCCAAACAGCAAGAATGTCCCGGGTTTGAACGTGCCAGCTGGCTGAAGCCTTTCTGTGTGGAGTTTGTCTCCCTGTGCCTGTGTGGGTTCTTTCCAGGTACTCCAAAGACATGCATGTTAGGTTAATTGGTAATTCTAAACTGGCTGTAGGTGTGAATGTGCGTGTGAATAGTTTGTCTGTCTCTCTGTGTTAGCCTTGGTGATCTATCCAGAGCGTACCCTGCCTCTCACCCTATGACAGCTGGGATAGGCTCCAGCCTGACTGTGACACTGAATTGGATAAGCAGAAGAAATATCTCCTTCCTACAGTGTGCATTAGGGGTGACCTACATGACATACATGGTGACCCTCAAGAGGTCTTCGAACACACACTCTTATCTACAAAATGAAAACAATAGCATCAATATACTGTACATTATCTGCACACTGATGATCTAGTCAAAAACTGGCAGAGGAACTGTATGTGTCATGATAGTGTTGGGCACTTTAATTATGAATGAAGGACAAATTGAGGTGCTGGTGACGTCAAAGAGATGTAACAAAGCTGAAATGGAAACATTCATTCAGATGCTTTAACGAGTGCTGTGAAATTGTTAGCTTTAAAGTCTGGAAACACTTTGGACTAGTGTTATGATCTATGATTCAACTATAAATTGCTTGTGGCTGAATACCCAACTGGTAGCAGATTTCCTTTTTTTTTTTTGCAAAGTTGGTTTATTACTTTTTCATTTTAATCAGAAAGAAAATTTTCTTAAAGAATCAATCCCCACTGCCAGACTCAACTGAGAGCGGATCAAAGAGAAGTGCGTCAGTTTATTTTGCAACACGATGTTTTTATGTACAAGAATAGAACGAGACGCCAGATTTAATTCACCATTGGCTAAAATGCCTCCGTTGCCACCTCCAGCACTCATCGTGAACTCTGACCACAAATTCAACACGGCCTCCTGCCACCACACAGCCTCGCTTCATTATTAAACAGCTCAGTTCTCAAGGACATCTCAGACACACTTGTTGAATTCACACTGAAATGAGAATAAAGATCTTTTATCCCTTCAGCTCGCTCGCGTGTTATGAATTTCTATATTTAATCATCGAAAATATTTGTCGACGTCTAAACGTTCCTCTGGTACCGGATGAATGGAAAACCGCAGCTTCAGAATGCACGCGTATAAATTCCACCTAATACATCGGTACATTCATTTTGAATTATTCAAACTCAGGAAGTGGTTCTAATAAAGCTGAAGAAGCAAAATGTTCTTATTATACTCTATTTAGTACAATAAAGAACAGCACCAAACGATATTGCGGTATTTTTAGCCACTTCACACCTTGGAAGCAGCCCTGTGTTTAGATCTACTGTAATGATTCTAATCATCTTTTAATTATCGTAGAGGGGGTATAATCTCATTACAGACTGAATTCACTCTTAAATCACTTACCCGCAGCTCTAAGGTACTTGGTCCAATAGGAGTCGTGCAGCTTGTGCCAAAGTGAATAACAAGTTTGGGTGGGGGGGGCGGGGGGTGTAATGGGTTTAGTCTGTTCTGTGAAGGAACATCTGCCATGAACCCATTATCCCCAACCTTTAGAAAACCTCTCCAACACACATAGCCGCTGTATAATAGAAGTCAACCTCTAACCCCTTTGAGACTCCAAAAGTCAAAAAGCAAAAGGACAGCTGACTGACAGAGGGGGGATTAGTCACAACGAATCACATGCTTGCATGCACACATACACACACACTCACACACCCTCTCACTCTGCCCGACACACTGTTCCTTTTCTGATGGGGAATTAAGATAATGTCTCTTCTGCGATCCCCTGCATCCACATCAAGTCCAGACAATGTCCCTCCACACACTAAAATAATGTTACCGCAGCAATAAAAGGGCATGGATTACTGCCCCATACACACACACACACACACACACACACGCACGCATATGCATAAGGTGTCTGTCTATGCAGGTAAATCTAACTTTGGCAGGGTGCAGACAGCGTGGAGAAGTATCCTTCAAGGCAGCAGTAACCTGGGAGACTGAACTGAGAGGAAATACTCCAGAAAGAAGCAAGGATGCAAGAAAGACAGAAGTAGATTAATAAAAGGAAAGAGCGACAATGAGGAGATAAGAGATTGTTTTTTGTTTTTTAAATAGCTAGAGCACACAGAGGATTCACTCAACAGAGCTATATAAAAAAAAAAATAGACAGAAAAAGATCGATGATGAACCACATCTGGGACAAATACTTCCCCCGTGCTTCAGTCTCCCTTACCTGGGCTCATTCCCTCCATTTGGTAAAATGCTGTGACAATACAAAGGCTGCGTATGCATCAAAGACGGGTAATGCTTACTGTAACTATAAAACACACACACACCTACATGAGAGATGGCGGCAACTGAATATTTATGGAGAAAAATTCAGCAACAGTTCCTGCATCATTTTATCTTTTATTTCCTCTGCTCGCTGTCACAAGTGTTGGTCTAGATGAACACTCAACATACAGACAGTTTGATTATTAACATCACACAAAGTAACATAAACAGATGCAAACGAGAAACACACGTGCATTTGTGTGCACAACAATGCATTTGGAGCAAGAAAACAATGAACTATGGACAACAAAATAGATTTGATTTATCAATAAAATAGACTTCTATTTTTCTAAGTGGGACAGAGTGGGGATGGGTCCAAGTGGCGGAGGTGACTGGCTTTCTTGAGGCAGTGCTGGTTAATCATTGTCCATTTTTGAGGGGCCAAGCTCGGGCTGTGTGATTCCAGCTGGTCCCTGCTGTTTCTCCAAAATGTTGGACAGTGTCACTGCTCCTCTGCTACACTCACAGACAAAGGGTAAAAGAGGTGCTGAAGAGAGGTAAGTATTGAAGGACAAAGGTGTTTCTCTCTTGAAGGTGCTGTGCTCAGTGCCTCTAATCTGGTTCTGTTCTGGGTTTGGTTCTCCATTGGGTTTTTGAGGGTGTGTCTTTCGGTGCTGACTCATTCCCCTCTTCCTCCACTCCGGTTTAGTCTGTCAGACGCTCAATAATCAGAAATCCCCCACAATAAACTCTTCATTGCTCCTTCTGTCTCCCCCTCTCTTCTTTATCCCCCAGTCTTCAACTTGTTCTGCAAAAGAGCATCAGACAGATGAAAAGTCAAACAAAAAATATCAACAAAAAAAGACAGAGGAAAATATTATTTCACACACGAGAGATGAGACAAAGGAAGGAAGGCCTGAGAACACAATAAAGGACAAGAGGATGAATTGAGGTTGAGAAGAAGAGAAAGGACCCAAGGGCACTGGATTCCATGTTAGTGATAAGTGCAACCACAAATCCCCAGCACTCCCTGTCAATAACCATTTGAACTGGCCTA
The DNA here is from genome assembly GCA_034780415.1 of Cichlasoma orientale. Lineage (NCBI taxonomy): Eukaryota > Metazoa > Chordata > Actinopteri > Cichliformes > Cichlidae > Cichlasoma > Cichlasoma orientale. Next base: position 153,556 of record JAVDPK010002765.1, on the reverse strand, counting down.
TTGCAGCAGATGCCACTGGATGAAAACTGCCCAAGAGAAGAAGTGTGTGAGTGTGCGTGTGAGTGTGCGCGTGTGTGTGTGTGTGTGTGTGTGGGGGGGGGGGGGGCAAGGGGCATAAGAGGGGTATAAAGTAGATAGAACGACACAAGGAAAATATATTTTCTTCCTCACTAACTTAATAACTGTATGGCGAATCCATGATTGTGTCAGTCACACGCCCACCCACCCCATAAAAATAAACCACAGTTTATTTTCCACACTATCAATATAACCATAAAATGATTACTGATAAAAGCAGTTGCTTCTAGCATGACTACTGTACTGTATCATGCACGTTAAGAAAAAAAAAACACTAGATGATGGTTCCAGTTTATTACAACTCATTTTCTGAAACAAGGCAGCTGTGTCACTAGAATTAATTCCAATGATGCAAAAATGCTCAAGGTGCAAACTTGAGCATTTATGACTAAGGTCGTTATCTGCACAGATCTGGAGTTTCATCTATTAGTTTTATATCCTACAGGTTTAGTTTTGCAGTTTCTTCCTCACTGGCTTCACTAGGCTATTCCTCTGCTTTGTGGCCTATCAGTGTAAAACTATCAGCAGGAATCAACATTACTCAAGATACAGCTCCTAAACAAAAAAAACAAACAAACAAAACAAAAACACATATGATGAAAAACACTAACTCATAAAAAACATTTCTCAGTGGTGCTACACTCCCCTCCAAAGTATTGGAACAATGAGGCCAATCCCTTTATTTTTGCTGTAGACTGAAAACATTTGGGTTTGACGTAAAAAAGAAAAGATCAACATCAGCTTTTTATTTCCATGTATTTACATCTGGATCTGATACACAGTCCAGAAGATGGCCCTTTTTGTCAGAACCCAGCCATTTTTTCTTGTGGAAGTCTAAAACCTTCCACTTCCTGCCCCTGATGAACTCCTTTGTAGTTTTGGCAGTGTGTTTGGGGTCATTATCTTACTGCGTGATGAAGGATCTCCCAATCAGTTTGGCTGCATCTTTCTGTAAATGGACAAAATGTTTCTGTAGACTTCCGAGTTCATCACGCGTGACATCATCAATGAAGATTAATGAGCCCGTCCCAGAAGAAGCCATGCAAGCCCAAGCTATGACATCACCTCCACTGTGTTTCACAGATGAGCTCACATGTTTGGGATCATGAGCAGATCCTTTCTTCTCCAAACTTTAGCCTTTCCATCACATTGGTAACGGTTCATCTTTGTCTCATCAGTTCATAAAACTTTGTCCCAGAATTCCTGAGGCTTGTCTCTGTCCTTCTTGGCAAATTCTAGCCTGGCCTTCCTGTTCTTCTTGCTAATTAGTGGTTTGTATCTTCTGGTGAAGCCTCTGTACTTTTGATCATATAGATTACTGCAAACGCTAGATGATGATACCATCACTCATACCCTCTGGAGGTTGTTGCTGATGTCACTAACAGTTGTGCCCTTGTGCTACTCCCACAGAGATACACTTATGTGGACAAAAATATTGGGTGACACCTCTTAATCTTTGCATCCAGGTGTTTTCACTCCCATTGCCACAGCTGTATAAAATCAAACACCTAAACCATGCAGTCTGCCTTTAGAAACATTTGTGAAAGAATGTGCAGCTCTAGAGATAAACACTGAATTTGAGTGTGGTCCTGTCATAGGATGCCACTGTTGCAAGTCAGTTTGTGAAATTTCTTCCCTCCCAGCTATTCCACAATCAACTGTAAGTGGTATTATTGCAAAGTGGAAGCATTTAGGAGCCACAGCAACTCAGCCACAAAGTGGCAGATCACATAAAGTTACAGAGCAGAGTCGGAGAGTTGCCAACGCTCTGTTGACTCAATAATTGCAGAGCTCCAAACCTCCTCTGGTATTAGCATAGCATAAGCTGTGTGCGGGGAGCTTCATGTGATTGGTTTTCATGGCCAAGCAGCTCCTGTAGGTGTAACATGAAGTGACCCAGTACCTTTGTCTGTATAGTGCAGCTTTCACTCGCTTATTTATCAACCATGAAAGCATAAGGCTACATAAATTAAAGTCAGATACATATGCATTTAGTCATATTTATTCTGTACTATTTATTCAGTATGAGTTACATTCATTGAGTCGCAACAAGCTGCCGCCTGCTGTGTTAACTGTCACAGCAATCCTCATCATCGGATCTAAATTTGTTGCCAGCCCCTTCAACTTCATCCATGTGCAATTCTACACCGCTTTTATTTTTAGATCGCTCCAAAGAAGTCCGATTCTGATGAGCTGCACATGAACATTTGTGATGCGTGCTGGACCTCTTCCACTGGAGACACTCGAGTTTGATTTTGGGGCAAGAGGACAGACTCGCAGGAGCCAAATTGGGTGAGTCTGGCGAACAGGGTGTGATGACTATGTCGGTGTTGCCAAAAAGCTCCTGCATTTTCAGTGCATAATGTCATGGTCACAGTTCAGTTATCTGCACCAAATGTTCTCCCTCAAAATGCCCCAGAGTGTTACAGTTAAACTCTGTGTTGATAATCTCACCCCGGGGGACAAATTCAAATTCAACAACCCTCTGAATGTTGGTCACAACTTGATGGTCATGCTTTGACACGAGATCCCGCTCTCATCACCAGTTATGATCCTCAACACAAAAGTTCATGCTGTTTGACACATAAATTGATGCATGCTGTGTGCACACGTTTGAGGTATATGGTGAAATTAAAATGTGCACATGAAGGAGGTCAAAACAGGAATCCCTGAGAGTGATCGAAAAATAGCAGCAGTGCAGTTACACAAACAAATTACCTTGTGGAGAGAGAGCAGACCATTTTTGCTTTTTATGGGCACACTCGCACAATTTGTAATAATTAATATTCTAATCATTCTAGTCTTCCTGCTACAAATAAATCTGATATGGGGTTCGTTTCAAACAGGTCTGATTGTCTGACTGCTCCTGTTTCTTAGCACATCCTTTGTTGTCGCTGTGTTTCAGTATTTTAGCACTGGAATTACTAACAGACAGCGGAGCAGGCATTAGCCTTTATTTGTAAGAATCGTTGTAATTAAAAGAAAAAATACGTGCTGTGTTAAGATGTAACAGCTAAGTGTTGACAAATTAAATTATAAGAGTACTTAAGAGCGTTCGACTGAAATGTTCTGAATATTAAAGAAGCCATTTTTCACTTCGGTCCCTTTAATACATGGATAAGCAAATATATCACAGTTGGAAACCACAAACAAGAGCCTAGCTTAGCCTACTGAGAGTAAAAAGGAGATGGAAGGGTCAGCCTAAAAAATGAAGTGCACAATGAAAAGATAGGGAGCAAAAGGCAGTCATGCAGCGAGAATATGGAATGAGAACGCAAGCAGTGGATGGAGAGATCGGACTCGATGATAAACTCCTGTTCATAGAGAGGGAGAAGGAAGGAGACTTTATCTGTCCTTCGACTGCCTCTTTCTCACTGGTTGCTATCAGACCTGTTAAGTGCTGAATGCATTAGAAATGTGACCAGGGATGAAGGGATAGTGGACGGAGGAAGTGAAGGAGAGATGGTGGCGGGGGGCGAAGAGGGCACAAAAGACAGCGAAAGTGGGTCTAAATGTTATCACTGACTGGTGATAAGAACGCTAATTATCAGTGACAAAGGCTGGGCAGCTGACAATGCCCCTGTCTCGGCTGACTCCAAATGAGGGGTCAATCTTGCAAAACTAAGATTTGAAGGATTTTGTTTTTATCTTTGCTAAGATGGCATCTGCTACATCGCTATCTATGCCCAAGGTGCTGCAGTTTATGGTGGAATTTGAGGTTTGAAGGAAAAGGACGAGGAAGGGGATAGAGATTTTGTCATGTGAAAACCATCTGAGCTACGATATCGAGTGTCTTTGACGGAGAGGGCGAGAGGATGAGAGACTTCTGTTAGGGGGCACGCTTGGATCGTCTGACCTCCGGAGGTCAAAGTCATGTCCTTTGACATTTCTTTGTAGAACAGCTTCCTGCTCAGTTCTGATAAAGCTGTGTAAACATCCTAATCATGAAGCTGCATCAGCTCATATCAGTCCTACTTCATTCCTTCCCCCCCCCATTTTGTCGGCTGTGTAATTCTGCATATTATTTCCTTTAAAGCCTTATCACACAACTGTTTCTTTTGCACCTAATGACTTTAAAAGTAAGTCTTAGCCAGATAAGCGAAGACGAACAGGAGTGTGCTGTGATTGCTGCAAGGTGATAAACACAAGCGGATTACCATATCGTGCTTGCTTCCAAACAATTTACAAGATCATAACAGCGTTCGGAATGTGAACATACCCTCGCTGAATCTTGACGAGCCTACATGTAGCTCTCTTAAACACACGTACACATCAATGTATGTGAAATGAATAAAACATTCTGCAATTTACATGACATATAGCTTAAAAATCTGCCTGCATCTGACTTTTAGATCTAATATTAATACCCACGAGAGTGAACGAGAGACACAAAACTCACTTTTCCCCATTTCCTGGAAAACAACACAATTGCAAAAAAATCTAATAGAAAAGCTCTATGAATGCAAATTGAGTCTTTTTGGGGGGCAATGGATGTTACATATTGCAAAGTGAGAGAGGGGAATCAAGTTAATATCAACCTGAGTGACATTATTATTAGCATACAGCATTTGACTGTAGAAGACAGAGGGCAAAAAAACATTTACACTTCTCAGTGAAAGAAAAGAGAACACAGAGAGGACGAGGGTATCCAACTAGTAGCTGCTACTCCCTTGGTCTTATTGCATTAAAACGCACACAGAGACAGTTGGGGGGGAATGCCTGTGTCAGCAGGTATTATGGAAATAGGCCGTAAGGTTCAAACTGGCTATTTGGAGTGAGCTTTATTCAGGCGCCAGTAGCCCGCTGGAAATTATCTTCTACTGTCTAAAAGCAAAGAGCCAGCATATGTAAATGGATGCCAGTGTGCTTCATCATATGATTTAATTTAGACATTTAAAAGGGGAACAACCACTCTGGTCTAGCTACTATACACGTCTATGAGCTAAATGACGTAAGCTGTAGGTTCATTTGTAATCCACACAAAGATTCCGCTTCCTCTACACAATCGGGTTAAGAAGCTCTACGACTTACATATCATCTGTCCACGAGGGTGCATGCACAAACGTGTCATTCTTTTCAAAGAGAAGCAAACGTTATTATGGAAGGTTTGTAGAGTTTCAAGTAAAATCTTTATGCAACCGTTCAGTTGCATCCAATAAAATGTTCAATTTTTTAATTAAGCGTGCAATAAACACAGTTGCAATCAAAATAATTATAATAACTATTATTATTCAACTCTACTGAGTATATAAAGTTTGAAGCATACAGCTTGTGTTTTTTTTTTACAATTGTATAACTTGAGTGACATATTTAATTGGCTAAGTAAATTCAGATTTAACAAGTGTAACAAACTATGTTCAAATGAGATGGGAAAACTGGAAACCGAAAGTACACACCTGTTTGGCATTGTTGACACACTGCAGGTAACGGGCTGCTATGTTGGAGCAGTGAAGGGTTTTACCAACGTTCTCTTTGTAGCACGTGAGGATCTGTTCCTGCAGGTCTGCACACACAGGATACACATCATACCTCCTGCAGGGGAGAGAAGGGGAACAAAATAGTGTGAAAACAGGGGAAAATATTGTGTTATGACAGGATGGGAGAAGGGCGGAAACAAAGTTCAAGCAATGAGAGTTACAGGAAAGCACGAGAAAAGGCAAACGTCAAAGGTGAGCAGGAAAAAATAAATAAATAAATGTATATACATGGCCAATGCAGAGGAGTTGACAAAATGTGTAATGCGAGATGGAAAGCAGAACAAGAGAAGAGCATTCAATATATATTGCGTGTCAGGAAACTGAGCACTTTTTTCCTCCAGAGAGTTCATACTGTTATTAGAGCACGCTGAGCTACAGTACAATCTACAGTGCACATATAAACCCTTGCCTTTTCTATTATTACTATTGTTCCAGTCCAAAACACCTGAAGCAAGAATCAAAATGACTGTATCTGCTGGGAGAAAGGTCAAAGGGCAGTCCAGTCCCCAGAGAGTGGTGTGAATACCATTCCAATGTGTGCAACAATTTGTACAACATAAGTATCAACAGAAACGCCACAGGGTTTTCTAAAAATCGGACAATCCAATGACAACTTCAATCTCTGAAGGGGGGGGGGGGGGGGGC
>JAVDPK010002765.1:99427-144431 GCA_034780415.1 Cichlasoma orientale | reverse complement strand
GAGTATCTGGCCCTCCCAGTGTCTGCTGAGATAAATTCCGGCCCTCGGACAAATGTAGTTGACGACCCCTGCTCTAGGAGGAACTTCCAAGAGAACAACCATCACTGGAGCACTCCACCAGTCTGGGCTATAAGGCATATCAGAAGCCTGTACTCCATAAAAGACAGATGAACGCCTGCTGGGGTTCAGAAAAAAGATCTAAAATAATCTCAGACTGGTCATGTGATTAAACAGAGAATTGGCCGTCTCAAATCAAAGTCTCATATCTGTTGGAAAAACAGCAGCGCAAATCACCTGCCTGATACTATCCCAAAAGCAAAGCATGAAGGTGCTGGTATCATGGTGAGCAGGTGTTTTTCAGCACTAAGCTGAAAAGAAGAAAGTACAAAAATAACCTAATGAAAATCAACTTGGGAGTGACTAGGGCCTCAGACTGGGTCAAAGGTTTATCTTCTAACAGGACAACGATCCTGTGCACAAATCCACTTGGCCCAATTAGATCCCTGATTTGAACCTATTCAAACACCCTGGAGAGACCCAAATATTTGCTGTCCACCCACGATCTACATCCAACATGACAGAGCTTGAGAGGATCTGCGCAGAAGAATAGCAGATTATCCAAATCCAGGTGTGCAAAGCATTCTTGTATCATACCCAAAAAGACTCAAAGCTGTGATGAATATTAAAGGCGCTGCCTTGTTATGGAAATGCACAAGTTTCCATACAGAGTTGCAAGCAAGCTGATTTGCAGCTTGCACTTAACTACAATTTGCACAAAATTCCTCACAACATAGCTGCGTCAAATCAAGTAGAACGTTCATGTCAAAATCATACATAGATAGTTTAAACTATCAGGAGCTAAATGCTGCAAAGTGGATACACAGTAAATTCCTCCACTGTGGGAATTTCAGGGTTTTAATACAAAAACGGTCAAAAACAACTATGACTCATCCGGTTCCCATGTAACCTGAGGAGCAAAGCATTTATAAACAAGGACACTGTATCAAATACTCAAAGCAAAACATTTTTTTTAATTGTTTTTAAGTGATGGAATGGAAATGAAAAAGGGTTTGAAGGCCAGAGGCATGTGGGTATTTTTTTCATCCCTGGTTTGCTCTGAATGTATCATTTTTGTTTTGGTTTACATGCCGTGATGCATTTGGATCAGTTAAGAGGATTCAGTACTTAATGTATTGGGCAGTAATTTCCTGACTTGCCTGATTTCTACCTACACTATATTGCCAAAAGTATTCACACACCGATCCAAATCACTGAATTCAGGTTTTTCAATCACTTCCATGGCCACAGGTGTATAAAATCAAGCACCTAGGCATGCAGACTGCTTCTACAAACATTTGTGAAAGAATGGGTCGCTCTCAGGAACTCAATGAATTTCAGCGCGGTACCATGATACAGTAGGATGCCACCTGTGTAACAAGTCCAGTAGTGAAATTTCCTCACTACTAAATATTCTACAGTCAGCTGTTAGTGGTATTATAACAAAGTGGACCGACAGCAACACAGCGCGAAGTGTTAGGCCACGTAAAATCACATCCTCTCCCTCTTATCCTGTTCAGGGTTGCAGGGGGGCTGGAGCCTATCCCAGCTATCATTTTCACTACCTATATCTTGCTTTTATGTCTCTCTCCTTTATTCTCTTCCTCAATCTCCAGGTTTCTATGGGATATCTAGACAAATGCAGATGGCTATTATTTGCACTCTGTGTGTGATTTTAAGTCTGCACTCCTGTACCCCAGAGACAGTAAATCTAAACAGTCATACAGGGGTCTTGACTCATGCCATCAGTGGCAGTAAAGGTCTCCATAACAACTCCTTATTCACCCCAGCCCCCAACATACACACACATACAATCCAAGTCCCTATTGTGTTGATCCACTGATAGAAGCAAGAATGAAAGGGAGTAGTGAAACCAGTTAAGATGTTATATTACAGTTTCTTAGCTGTATGACACTGAACAGAAACAAAATGCAATGACAGATATCTATGGAGAAATAATGAAAGCAGAGGAATCTCTTGATACACACTTATAAAGTTTTTCTATAAGAGAGAACAAAAAAATGTTGAAATACTAAAATAATATGAGACTCAATGTGTCCCACTTAACATGTAACAAAGCAGAACAGATCACATGCCCACTCTCACTGTCTGTCTCCTCTTTCAAGGTGTGCCTGTATCATTTTATTATAATCCCCTATTTCACAGCTCGCACTCGACACGTCAGCACATTTACATGGAGGGGGGCACATTCTGATGGCTTTACGGCTGAGTCTACATTCTGCGAAGAACATATTGACTGAAAGCTGGGGGACGTATGGAGATCAATGTCTGGATTTTCATACAATATGCATGCGTAAAGCCAATAGGCAGTATGAGGAACAGAATCAGTCCATTTTTCAAACTAACATATATTGACCATGGCTAGCATCTGTTGTAACACTGCACAGCCATGCACTAAAATGACATTCATAGATCTCAGTTACCAATACAGCATGCTTCAATAGCTGAACAAAGTGTGAGACACATGTGGAAACAGGTACGATCATCTGTCATAATTTCAGAAACATTAGAACTCTGAAGAAAAACTAGGAAAAAGCTCAAAGGGATGTGCAGGGATACAGACTGGCAGTGGAGGCAGGGCTGAAGGAGATGCTTTTTAACTCTTGTTGATGGCATTAAATGGTCCCCTGCTAATAGAAATACTGGTTTCACAAAATGACTACAGACGATTGCTGTGAAAGTTTTCTCTTTAACAGCAATAAGAGCACTACTTTCTCCCTATAACATGCTACATTTAGAATGACAGTGGACAAAAGGAAATGCACCACTGCTTGAGTAATGATAATAGCTGAAACCGGGCAAAAATGAACAGAAAGTAGTGAAGCACAGTTGTACTAATCAGTCAGTGGCAGAAAGAGTAATTACAGAATCTGTTTCTCAGAGTACAGAAAAGATTTGTCACCCCCACAGAGTTGTCAGATGGACTCAAGTAGTCATCTAGTCATCAACACCGCCTCTTGTGTTCAAATGTTGACTCTTATTCAACATTTAATTATACAAATTTGGATGTTTTTCTCTCTGCAAACTGCCACCTTATTGTAGTGGAAGGGTTTGTGTGTCTCAGGGATCCAAGGGGCTATACTGTTTGGGGGCTTTTGCCCCCTGGTAGGATCGCCCAAGGCAAATTGGTTCTAGGAGAGGGGCCAGACAAAGAGTGATTCAGCCAACCCTTATGAGAAGAAGACCAAGGGAACAGTTTTCTCTGCCCGGGATAGGGTAACAGGGGCCCGACCCTGGAGCCAGGCCTAGGGAGGGTGCTCGAGGGAGAGCGCCTAAAGAGGAGACATGAGCTGGCCCTTCTGTTGGCCCACCGCGCACAGGAGGCACCATAGGGTCATTGCAGTGTGTGTCGGGCAGCAGCCAAGGGCGGAGGTCCTAGCCAACCAATCCCAAGCTATCGAGGCTGGTGCAGGGACTGCACCAGTCCATTGTGCTGAAAAGAGAGGTAAACATAAAAGCAACGCTGTCAATTTACCGGTTGATCTACGCCCCTGCCCTCACCTATGGTAATGAGCTTTGTTTAGTGACCAAAAGAACAAGATTGTGGATGCAAGCCGTGGAAATGAGCTTCCTCCAAAGGGTGGCTGCCTCTCCCTTACAGATAGGACAAGAGAAAAAGTGCCATCATTCGAGGGGCTCAGAGTAGAACTGATACTCCTCCACATCAAAAGGAGTCAGTTGATGTGGTTCGGGAATCTGACTAGGACGGGTGCCTCCTGGGTAAGGTGTTCCGGGCATGTCCTACTGGGGCAGTCCCAGTCCCTTGCTGGAGAGATTAAATCTCTTGGTTGGTCTGGGAACGCCTCGGTGTTCCCTCCGAATAAGCTGGAGGTGGTGGCTGAGGAGAGGGAGGTCTGGGTTTCTCTGCTTAGGCTGCTCACCCTGCAAACCGCCCCCGTATAAGCGGAAGAAAATGGACGAATAAATGAATAGATGGATACTCTTAAAATATTTCATCCATGCAAACTGCTTGGTCAGCTTGGAATGAGCTAATTAATCACCACTGTAAGCAATACATTTTGTTTAACTATTTTTTTTTAATAGAGCCTGACCAAGATATCGGCAGATGTACTGATATTGGCATTTATAACGGCTGAAAAACGGAAATTAAAAAAGTGTAGAAGAGGCGGGAGAAACACCGTCCAAACATGTTATGAGTGTTACATAGTTTTTTCCACCCGAGGGGACTCTGCACCTTCCCTGTCGGAAACGCATCTTTGAAACAACTCAAACACGACAACCAGCTGATCCGGCAGAGTCAGGCAGAGCCTACATAAGTACATAAACAACTACACATAACAAATGCTGGGAAAATCTGTTTATGTTTCAGGTGATTGAAAGAAAAATAAATATCGGTTGATATATCAGATTTTTAAATTACCATCAGTACTGGCCTTAAAAATCCTATACCGGTCAGGCTCTACTTTTTAAAATTTTATCCATTACCTATCCACTAGTTTTTATTAAGTTTTCAGCTCAACTCTTCAGGCCCACTCAATTTTCTAATTAAACTGTCAATTTTTAGATTAGTTGTGATAATCTTTTCACTAAGCCCTACGGGTACTCTGAATCACTGTTCTTTATGATCAAACAGTAGCTTAAAACGTCTTTTACTGAATAAAGCATATTGTGAAATTGACAATAGCTGGTTAAAATCAGGTACTGTATGAACAATAAATGTGTATAAAAAGATTACTTGGGGGCGCTCAGCTGATTTGGGGGTTAAAATACCATAAACTGTAACAGCCACAGTTCAAGTGTGACTCGAAACCTTTGTTGAATCTCCAATTTTCTACAAATTACAATTCTGAAGCCTGGGGACTCGTCATTACTTGGGGCTTTTTTCACAAAGAGATCATGCTGAAAATACATTTAGCCTGGATTTTAATAATAAAAAATCACTTTTGCAAACAAGTTGCTACTGTTGATTCTGGGGAGTTCCTGCCCTTCAATTTAAAAGACAATTTAAATATTAAAGCAAACTCCTGAAACCCAATCTGTTATCATTAAAGAGCACTTGACCACAAATAGGAAGAAGTCTTTGATGGCCTAATTTTATTAGGTTTTACATGTTGCCAGAAATTATCTTACGACATGTCTAGCCCATTTTTTTTTTTTTTTGCCCAAACACTACTTAGTTATACTAAACATTGACAGTATGGATTACTCTCTGCTGCCACCAGACTGAAATCCCAATCACCACATTGTCTATTTATCATCATTTGGATCCGCTCAGGGGTTAATAGGGTTAAAGGGTGGGTGCCGGTTCCCCCTTAAAAAGCCCTCATGTTCTCTCTAGTTAAGGCAGGCGTCAGTAATAAGAGGAGTAAATAAATACAAATGATCCAGTTAAGGAGAAAAATGACACACATTTCACTCTTGCTGCGTTTTAAAAGCAGACCTGAGTGACCCCCTGCAGTGAAATCCATCAGCATGGATAAGAGATTGAATGAGTAGAGAGAGGAAAGGACACAGACTGAGGCAGATTCAAGAAAACTGTGAGGGATAACAGACTGGAGAGTGAGGGAGGCAGACAATAACGAAGAGGGAGAAAGTGAAACAGATTTAAATGAAGACAGAAAACACTGTTCCTACATTAAGTGAGCACTGAAGGAGACAAAGAAGGATGAGTGGGTCTGAGGAAGAAGAAGAGATATGTGTATCCTCGCTGACCCTCTATACACACTTTTAGAAGGGTACTAGTTTCTCCCCTTGAGCAAAAACAAAGTGTTTTACACATACATATATTAAAATATTAAAGAAAAAATAAGATGTTCATATATGTCAAAGACACCATGAAATTACATCATAATATAAATGCTGCATATCAGTTAATTTCTGTTCCATCATTAAAGTCAGTGTGCCTTAAACTACATGAAAATATACAGAGAAGCAGTAAAAGTTTTGAGTGGGTTTGCCAACCATTTTCAGTCCAGCAGAGTTACTAAATAAGCTACTAAAAAGTGTGTATGTGCATCGTGTGTCCATGCGTGCGCCCACACAGGTCTCTCAAATTGTGTGTGCTTTTTACAGTCAGCAAAGCAAAGCTCTTAAGGCCCAAAGAAGAGCTTTTAAAGCAGTTATTGACTTCTGTCTCTTCAGCTGACCACCATCTTGTCCTTGCGCCCGGGTTGCCTAGCTACAGAATGGTGGTTCACCCTTACCTGACAGAGGGGTCAAAACTCTCCTACCTCACAGACTACTTCACAGAAAAACACATCTATGACTACAGCCAAAGTACTGTGAAACTATTTGTCTGCTAAATTAATTCCTGTCATTTTTAGTAATTAAATGTGCTGCTCGGCACAATTAAACATAAATAAATCATTGCTTAATTAATCTTAGGACATCAGTATTACTCCCTTAAACAAACAGAAGCACTGTAGAGAAAATTGAAAGCTTCTACCTGGTTATGCATCTTATTTACATTTTGAAGCAGCAGGGTGAATTTTGCAGGAAACCTCCTGGATTTCTTCTCTTCAGTTAGACAAAGCAAAGGCACAACGCTATAGTCCTGCAATGGCTTGTTGCAGGACTATTGGGATTGGATTGCATTAGATCACATGGAACGTCCCAGTTTTGTGTCCACAACCCCTATTACAGGAGGATATTGCCTAAATTTTAAAATTAACACAAATCAAATGAAGACCGATTTCCAATGATGAAAAAGTCTTCATTTGCAGTAAGTTGCTGAAGGAGGGATAAGTGGGTTCAGTGTTCTCCCACACTACCCAGAGGAGAAGATGGGCTGTCATGTGTGGTCTCTTGACCGAGGCAGCACGCTACTTCGATGCTGTGCAGAAAAACAGCGAGTCATTTGCATTCAACAAGTTTTGCTTCACTCCTCCTCATTCCACCTTTGCGTGTGTGGAAAGACGAAGTGAGGACAGCAGCTGCTGTTATTGTCAACTGGATTAAATTAAAAAAAAAAAAAAAAGATTTATTCAAAAGTGCTAAAAAATAAAAGACATAGGAAGTGAGTGTGTAGCCTTGGGGAGGAGAGGAGTGGCAGTGAAGTGGCAGAATACAATTAATTTTTTTTTTCCTATAGAAAACTGTATATGGAAAAACAAAAATGCCAGGCTTAGACAACACATGCACATTGCTATAAATTAAAAAAAAAGTGGAAATACATTTCTTTTTCTGATCTTTGATAAATGCCACCATCAAGACTGAAAACTTAGAGGAGTCCAAGATCTTGAGATTTCAGGCGGGGGGATGGAGAAGATTAGTAACGGCGGTCTTAGTTCTTTAGTACACACAGCCATGTCAGATCAACCTATTCACCATTTGGTGATACCCCGGCCCCATCTCAATTCTGCAGGGATCCTGGACAAACAGAGTGACCAGCTTCAACATAGCAGTTCAAAGCCCTGCCAAAGGTTAGCTCTGACAGGAGGCTTAGGGCCATGCCACCGTTCTTTAATCACACATCTAACATTTTTCTCAATGCCTGTCATCTTACATTTTAAACTAAAGCCTATGTTGGATCACTTTAGCCAACAAACAGAATACGCACATGCTCTCCCAGTCAGATGTCCCCATACACATGTGTGTATGCGAGCAGTCCCAAACGCATTAATCCTCACATACGGAAACCCTTACATACATGCAGCACAGTAAAGGTCACACATTCAGAGCTGGACAGTGAGATAATGCATCAGACTTTGATAAACAACTGGTGGTGAATGTGGCAGCATATAAATCAGAAGCAGAGAAAGATAGCCCCCTTTCAGGCAGCTGGGAACTCTTATCTGCAGTCAGTGTCAAGGAGAAAGTGAATAAAAGCTTTGATCCTCTATGTGTACATGTGCGTCTCTAAAATACTGTGTGATTACATTATTTGTCTTGTTGTGGATTATGTTCTGTGTATTAATGCAGAAGAAATGTACACCAAATATCTTTTGTCTAAGGTCTTTGAGACCGTGTTGATCCCCTGCAGCTCATGATTCATGTATGATTTCAGACACTGAAGGGGCCAATTTACCGTTTTAGCTATATTTGATCATACTCGCCTCAGACAATATTTTTCAGGTCTTAAGAAGCGCATGAGTATTGCTCTGCTTTTATGTGTAAAATAATGTGACAAAGTCTGACAGAAAGTAAAGCTGCAAAAAAATAAAAGAAGAAAAAAGATGTTGAACCCTTCAGAATTACCAGGATGTCTGATCTGATTTATCAAAAATATGGTCTAATCCTTGTATAAGACACAAATATTCTTAACAAACTAAATCTGACACAAAGACACATAAAACTGAAGTTACTTTTTAATTCTGGAAACCAATTTAATTCTTGAAATTTATAATGTGTAGAATCTCTAGCAGCAAGCGCATCAGTCAGAGGTTTCCCGTAGTTGCATATGAGACTGCAGTGACGTAACCATGCCGTCCACTCCAAAGTGGTCTACAGTGGATTGGTGAACACTCACAGATGCTGCTGCAGCCTTTCTAGCTGTCTGCATCTTCATATGGTGCTTCTGGGATCCTTTCCAGATTGTGATTGACACATGGTTTATACAAACCAATCATTCTTGACAAGAGGTGAATTTGTCAGTAACAAGGCTTCTTATGTCTGTCTTTATGGGGAGTGGCACCTCTTTAATGTGAACAGCCAATCTGATCTCCTTGATTGGAGCTCCTGACTCCAAGTTGGCAGTGAAGTTCACTTCTTTGCATTAGTTTAGTAAGAAGATTTGTCTACAATCGTGACTTAAATATCTGATCATTTTTATGAGTAAAAACTTGGGGTAATTCCAAAGCCCCTTTTGCCAAATGCAGATATACCCACATTGTTCTATATACAGATGTATGCGTGTGTATGATTGTATGTGTGTGGATGTAATGAGGTCACAGTGATGCAGTAGCGTTCCGGTTGGGAGAGCTCCATCATTCAGAGAATTCTCTGGCGGGAATACTGCAGAACAGCGGGTAACAGCTGTACCGTGCGCATACACAAACAAGTACACATATACTTCATATTTGCACACATGCACACACGCTATACTCCCTACCCTGAATACCTACCTCTCACACTTTAATTTATTTCTTTCAACACCGCCAAGGAAAATGACCACGGTGTACCACTGCAATGAATGGAACATCTGTACTCTGGCTCACATTTAAAAGGGAGACACGGGAATGAAATTTTATTCTCAGTGTAATTGAATTGAGTCTTTTTTTTCTTTTTCTTTTTTTTGCTGCCAATAATATCTGATCATGGACAAATCACTTGTAAAACCAATCCAGTTTCAAACCAAAGTAATTATTTCCCACTTATTAAAGTAAACCCAAATAATCTGCACATGGACAGCTGGTGCATAACTGTGGCCCGAACCCCTCCGCCCCGCGCACCGCCCCCAATTGAAACTTGATTTATCTGTCTTGTTCCAATCCCAGTGTCACAAAGCAATAAGTAACCTCCAACCAACCAAACTCCTAATTAATTCTTCCAAAGGCATACATTAAGCTGTTATAACCCTTGACAGTCATCAACATCTGGTTTCACACGTCTCCTCTATTACAGTAAACTGTAGTCTAATATAAAACCTAATACTCAGTGGCACTGACAAGAGCTAAAGTGGGGAAATAAAGACATCATCTCCCAAGATGTCATCTCCTACACTTTATACAATCCCACATTAACATATCAAATGATAATTCTACCAAGTATGGATAAGGCGCTGGCTCTTTTTTTTTTTTTCTTTATCTCAAGGGGACATTTTCAGCTCCAAGGAAATCAAAAGCCTCAGTGAGACAAAAAATATTTCTTTTTATTACTCAATAGAGGCCACAGATAGTATCTTATCTCTGCAGGGTCTGTCATAAGCTTTGAGGAAAGACACACACATTGTGCTCACAGAAGCTGTTCGTCATATGAAAGCATGCAAACATACACTGATGCATGAACTTGCACACATAAACAAGGATGGGCCAAACACTCCCTGTTAAATCCAATTAAACCTCTGCTCTGATCCCCTCAATGCATCCCTGCTCCTGTCTTGTAACACCAGACCTTCCCGCCATTTCATTAACACACACGCACGCACACACACATACATACGGACACAGACCCTCTGACTATCCTCTACTGAAATCCAGTCACAACCCTGCTAATGCAGCTCCTATAATCAAATCCACCAATCAGTGTCTTCCGTGCAAAGACCCCGTGGCACATGACTACCCGCACATTAGCCCAGCATTCGCTTGCAGTTAGCGCTGCCATTTTGCACTAATGTTATTCCAATGTATTTTTTTTTCTTTAATGTGATTTGGGAAGTCTCAGCTCCGGCTTCCACGAGTCTAGTGCTAAACCCCTGGTGGGCTAGGCTAATCAGTTTCCAGCATTTCAGAGGGAGACAATGATCCCAGTGTTAGCGCTGGCTAATGACAACCTAACACAATCAACCAAGCCTCCCTAGAGGTGAGCCTAGAGCCAGGGCCCATTCTTGCCCCACCTCCTACAGGCTCCTCATCCACTTTCACAACATTACTATGGAGCATAATAGCCTCTTATTAAGAAGACAGATGGATCACGGATGGGAAGGGATTCTGCATCTTCTTGAGTTACATATACGTGCTGGATTTGTGCTACATCCGTGACAGCTTAGATGTTTAATATTACCACCTCAGTCACTTTAGGTGTGGCTGTAACTTCTATCTATTATTAAGGTTAAGTGTAAGGAACACACATGCTCCTTATATGCACTCATATTATGTAATATTCTTAGGATAAAAAGAGAACCCTTTGGAAAAAACAGAATATCTGATCTGAGGTAAAGCCTAAAGAACTTTTTAAAAGAAGACATGAAACAAATGAGAACTCTGAAATATGAAAAGAGCAAATCCTATTGACTATTGTCAGCATGCAATCAGGCTTATCAGTTAACCACATCAACATCAGCTAATAGGCCAAGCTAATCTTATTCTGATTAAAAGATGTAGGTTAAAAAAGAATAATTGAATTGCATATTCACTGCTCCATATGGACCTCTAATCTTTGTTGAATGCATCAGTTTTGATAATACACAAAGTCTACAAAGACTGCTAATAAATACCTACCATAGACAATAAAATGCTGTATTGAATAAACATTGGGGAAAAAACATATAGAAAAAACAGCTGGGATCTACAGTTATGTGCAAGAGTTTGGGCACTTTTTTTGGCAAATGACATATTCTGAAATGGAAATAAACAAACACAACCCCTCCAGCAAACAGATAATAAAAAACAGCCTTTCCTTAAATTTTAATGCACTGCTTCTTTCTCTGTTATTTCAGCTTTACCTGTGCAAATATTTCAAGGTTCTTGTAAACAAATGCATCTCCTTTGTTTCCAAATGGACACACAGCTCAAATTGAACTTCATCTGTCCACTTGAGTCTGACCTCTCCAGGTGTCACACACTTTTCTATTGAGGATGCCAATGATTTTCTCCCGATTCGTTTTCATGCAGACTCGTTTGTGAAAGCAACATCACAAAGTGAAATCAAGCACCACCACTCCTGTAGTCAAATCTCACTTTCCAGTTAAATGGCAGTTGTCTTTTGAATTCCTGCCCAGCAGACATGTGGTTTTATCTGCTTTTCTTGGTCCTTCCATTCTTGTCTTAACTTCCACATTTCCCCTTAACTTGCATTTCTCAATGACATCTCTGAAATTGTAATCTGAAAGTCCTCTGATATCTTTCTGCAGCCTCACCTTGTTTTGCAATTAGCTTTTTATTACCTCAGTCCATTGCAAAGAGGAATCTATGCTTGTAGAGTGTTACCACACAAACCTTTAGATAGAATGGTGCACAATCAATTATTGGTTTTGTTTTATTCCATTTTAAGTTATTCATCTACCTTAGATTGAATGTGCACGCACTTACCTGTATTTGGCATTCACTTGGTCTGCAGCTTTGTGGAAATTCTCGGAGGTGACCTTGTAGAACTGAGAACTCTGCAGACACAGAGGAGAAAGTCATTGAGGGAGAGGAATGCATGAAAATGTGATTCTAAGCACTTTATTAAAATGATTGGATAAGGCTAATTAGGCAAAAGGAAACATTTGAATAGAGTGAGTTTTCTTTACTGTTCAGATTTGATGTAGAGCATCTACACAGTTCTGGCCTCACATCTCAGACTTCATTAAAATCTAATGGAGATGCATTTTAAGGTCATAGTTGGGTTTACTGTACAACATAAATGCTATGTTGCAGGTGGTGAATAGGCTTGTAAATATAAAGTCTACAAAGACCATTTTCTTTTATAGTATACATTTTTTTTCCCTGTGTGTGTGCAAAATATTTCATATTTCTGTGGATGTGTGTTTGTGCTTATCCTCTCAGTAAAGACTGCTGTAATAACAGAAAGCAATCCTGTAAGGCCACAGGGTCGCTTGTCAACAATGTACAGACCAGTGGTCATAATCCCCCAGTGACCCATAGCAAATGAACCCATAGCAGGACCACTCAACCTAAATTACCTCCTCAAACACAGCCATATAACCTAGCTACTAGACCATTTATACAACCCAGGAAGATCTGTCTTGTCAGCCCTCAGTGGCTGCTATGCACATTTATAATCAAATTGTGAGAGGTTGTAAAGTGTGACAGATAGCTTGTGTTGTGTGAGGTTTGATTGAGGGTAATGTCAACCAATATAAATGTCTTTCAGTGAAGGACTCCGTGTGGAAAAAAAAATAGTAATACTTACACAAATGCTTTCATTATAAAACTGTCATTCATAAAATGATTACCTTCCACAGATTTGACATTTTTTTGCCAATACCTATTGGGTTAATATTTAGCTGAGCAATCTACCCACATGCTGTAAGATGCAGCACTGGCATAAAAGTCTCTGACACTGTAATAAGCTATCATCATTAGCAGACTATCAAATGGTGTGCACAATAATAATTCAGAAAGAAAAATCGTATCCATACCACAAATGTGTGCAAAACTGCACATAACTGAATAGCTAACCCATCACCATTACATTTACCAAACCTTTCAATCATCTTGCATAAACATAAATGTGAAAAATTTAAGCCTCTTGGTGCCATCTGCTCTAACTTCATCCTCAAGCAGGGAAGACATTCATCATAGTTCAGAAGAGATCAATAGGAATGAACTGTGGTGCTGAAAAGATCAATAGTCATGTGTTGTAGAGCTAAAAGAAGATGAGACATGACAACACTGACAAAAGGTCTGATACCAATTTAAGTTCTCTTCATTTAGATGAACTGCAGTAGATTTAGAGTACTTCACTTTTCACATTTAATAAAGTTACAGACAGAACTTTTTTTTTACATTGCAAACTACTCTATGCATGGCTCACATACTGTATGTATACATTCTCAATGACTCTGATTGAGTTCAAAACTTAAAAAAAAAAAATAAAAAGGTTAGAATACATTAACAACCCACACTAGTTGTCCCTCAGGCAGACATTGCTTTGTATGTAAAGCACAGTAAAGAGAATGGCCAAATTGCCAAGCGTTAACTTGTAAGCTCATGCTGTATCGGCGCCCTCTTGGCCTTGAATCAAGTGGTTTTTCGGTTTAGACAAAGGAACTGTCAAGAGCTACGGAAAAGGATTTAAAACAGAAGCTTATTCACAGATAAAAAGCCTAAAAAGAGATTTTGGGGGCTGCTAAAGAGGCAGGAATAAGACTTCTCCTGGGTGCTGAGATTGAGCTACTGAAAGAGAAAAGAGAAACAGAACGAGTGAGATTTGGGTTTCTGTCTAGAATACTAAGTATAAGGTAATAATACCTGCCTAAATGGCAGAGCTGGCTCTAATCAGCACACTAATCCACCTGAGAGTACAAAAGGCCATGTGTGTCAATGATTGCAGGAGCACTTTCAAAACATGTACACACACAAACAATGCGAATGCTCTCTTGCGCACACCTACACAAACAAGATACTAACACACCCAGAATGGGAACATGTGTGGACACACTGCCTTAAGTGTCCAAATGTATCTTGCTAGCTAGTAAACACTGACACACACGTCCAAAAAAAAAAAAAAAAAAGCAAAAAAACCTCGCTCGCCACCAGGTAGAGGGAAGTGTAATTTGTGTGATTACTGAGTGGTCTCAAATTGTGATGTCCTGCTGTTGTCCCAACTGATTCAGAGAATAGCCCTGACCTTTCATTAGCCCACAAAAGTGAGGCCTTGCTCAGTTTGGTTGAAAACATTCCTCCCTTGATCAACATTTTAGGAGCTGTAAAAGACAGCCTGTCACAAAAAATGTTTTTTTTTTTTATATCACTGTTTAGCAATGCTTCGTCACTGGATCATCAGAATAGCTACAAGGGCCTGACGCAGTGCATCGCCTCCCCGTGGAATCAAATATCTACCACCTCTTGAAAAAAAAAGTGCTTCTGTTTGTTTTCATCCCATTTACTCTATTTGCGTTCCAAAAGGTTTTTAGCTCATATGGAGCAAAACAAAATGCTGGTGGGGGGTGTCAAAGACAAATTAAGTCATTACTGCTAATGCACTGCAGTGATATGGAGAAGATAGAAGCGGCACCCTAACACAGGCTTTAGCTCAATTTAGAGGAAAGGCTTCCAGTTCTTAATGAATAAAACAAATAACTCCTTGTACTGATGACTTCTTTCTCTTATCTGTTGCTGAGCAGGAGGGCTGAAATTGGGAGAAACCCTACCATGGCTAACATTATGATTCTGCAGAGCTACAGAAAATTAGACTTCCGCTGTGTGACTCATAAGTAGAGCAAAGGAGGCCGGTAAATGACTTTTTTAGCTCATTCCTTACACAGAGAAATGACTAAGCATTTTACATTATCTTTCAGGGGTACAACAACATCCTAGGGTATGGATGCACAAATAAACACAACTGTTCATCTTTGCTACAAACACAATAACCTCCTAAAATCTATTTTTAGTCAAAGGTAACAAAATCTACCCAACACGTCCTCTAACCATGCGTACAGGGCTTATTCTAGAGGCATACAAAGTCAATCGTAATTAGACTGGGCAGCAGAAATTAACACAACTACGTGTGCATATCTGTGGGTTTTATAAATCAACTTAATCAACATGCAAAAACTAGAGATAAAAGAGAGACTGGAGTAAAATAGCACAAAGAAATACAATTTTCTGTCAGAGGCCTTTTTGACAGCATTAATCAGTCAGTTTTTAGGAGGACTGCACATTTGTTTGTGTTCCCGATACCACAATCTCCCCCGTAGGGAGAAAAATACCTACATCTAACTACATCTGGGTGGCCCAGAATAGTTGTTGGAAGGGGCTCGACACTGACTGGTTATACTCAGAGGAGTCAATTACAATAAGAGCCATTCACATTCTCCCACAAACAAACAAAATTAATGAAATATGATAAAAAGTTTCACTTTCCCTCCTTTCTGAATACACCGTAAAGCCGTGATGTTGTTTCGACTTGGGGAAAAAACCCCCATCAAACTATTCCTCAACTTTATAACTAACGCTTAAAAGTTTTTAGTTCTTTAAATTAGTTATGCTGCAAAAGACTAGAGGCTAGCTTGAAGTTAGCTTCTGTCATTAGCCATTTGACTGTTTCATTTGAATGCCAGATGAGGATGTTAAAAAAAAAAAAAAAAATTATAAATAAATCTGAGTGAATCATTTTAACAAAACTGGACCAGCTAAAGCTAAAAATCCAAAGCTTATACCCCATCCTGTGGAAAGCAACAGATGGACGGCTTTACTTCTGTTCGGTTGTTGTTGTTTTTTTTTTGTTTTTTTTACATAAAAGGATGAGCCACTTTGTTATTGTAAATTCATGTCTATTCATTCCAAACTTCTGGTTAAATTCCTAAGAATGCTGCCATGCAGCTGAAACAGTAAACAGTGATAAACAACACTGAAGCACACCGTCATGCCTCTAGATCACTCCATCTCCAGCTACATAACAGAGCCACAGATGGCTTCATACTGAGGGAGAGAAAAACACCCTAAATTTAAAACATTACTACAAAATAAAAAGAATACACTACCTTTATTTTAATATTTCTATTGCTGGGAAAAAAATACTTTTTGCTGCAGACTCCAGAAAGAGTACAAAGGATTGAGAAAGAGCAGGAAATGACAGGCAGAGGGTGAGATGAAGCTAGCAAGTCAGAGGCAGAGACACAGATATAGAGATAGAAGCCATTATATTTTTTTAATGCTCTTTCTCCTGTATTTCTTCCTTTCACAGTGCGGTGGAACTTTGCTATGAGATGGCAATTGCTGCTGTGATTGTCCTCCATGGGAGAGCAGAAAAATCCAATTTCATTGATATACAAGGCGAAAAGAAAAAAGAAAAGAAAAAAAAATCTTTTCTGAAAAAGATGAAATTGAAGCATGGAGGGGAAAAAAGCACCACTCCAAAGAAGAAGAAAAAAAAAGACTCAAAAATGGGAGATATAGAGGAGGGGAGAGGGCTACAACACGATATGGTGGGGATTAAAAAAAAAAGAAAAAGAAACATTGGCAAGTTGATTGTTAAATATGAGATTGTTTTACGGCGAGGCAGGTATTGAGTGAAAATGTAATAAATATATAGATATTGTTTTCAGGGGCTATTTGGTAGCTCTGGCCCCAATGAGCGGCAGCATCGGAGGCAGCAGGCTGAGCTGTCTGGGAGCCTGGTGATGGCCTGTCACTGGAAGCTTCTCTGATGAATGGCCATGTTAGATTGGAACAGACATGTAATATATATCAGACTTATATTCTCTCTCTCTCTCGGTTCCTCTGCCTCTTTTTGCTGGTGTTCGTGAAGCTGGGGGAAACCAGAGGTAAGCAAAGAACTGAAAGAGGATACAAGGTGGCGTGAAAAATGTGATAAGGATAATGGTGATCAGGAAGTAAAAACGAATTTTTATGCATTCTCACCATAAAACTGGTTCAAATATGCATAAACACCCTTTTTTTAATGCCCCTACTTTTGGCAGAAACTAAAAAGCACAATAAACATGCGACCCGATCTAGCAAAAGGAGTCGCAAGTCGCAGGGGCTAATTCTTATGCCACTAACATATGACACATGCCTTTTTATACATAAATATTCTATATATATTACTGCAATGACTGCGCCTTACAACATGTGCTGTCAAATTTGTAAAAACACATTTTAATTCACTAAAGTTAAACAGACATTTTTGTTTTAGACTCATTGGCTTTATTACACATGGTGCCGGTCATCACTGTTTTGCATAGTCAACCCATCAACAGACCATTCCAGGTCAGGGCTCTCAATTATTTTTCTAGTGTTTATTTGTTTAAAGATAATACAGGAAAATGACAATTACTTACAATCCAAAGTAGCATTTTTAAATGTCTTATTTTGTCCTACCAACAACCTGCAATTTTCAATGTTCAATTTTCAGTCATTTATAATGACAAAAACAGCAAATTCAAAAATGTGACTAGCTGGAACATCAGCAATTTGGTATTTTCAGTGCAACTCTAAGCAGACATAGTATATGGCAAAAAACAGCCTTTGTATATCAATAATTAATTTAGTGTTCTCTGACTACCATACATTTTGTATTCTTTGTATCACACAAGAACAACCAAAACCCAGATGTCACAATAAACAGTAACACTTTGACCCATCTATGAACACTGCATTTGTTTTTCAGCAGTTTTAAACTCTATTGAATTAAATACCTCCTTATCTGTTTGTAAGCTTTATATTCCTGATTGCTAATTTTTTTTTGTGAAGCTGTTGTGTATCTTTCCTCAAATTTGCTCTTTCTTTTTTTAGTGTATATATATATATTATAAGCCTTCATCTGGAGTGGCCACTATTAGTCAAGCACAAAATACAGTGAGCGCACAAGAAAAGAACACGCCAAAAGTGATTTTGGCTCACACTGGTTGAAGAGCACTGGGAATGAAGGGCGGATAGATTCAGTGCCAAATGGGGCACTGAGGCCAGAACAAGAAAAAAAAGGAGCATTGTTAACACAGTCCAAACAAACTACAACCCCTATGGAGCTCCAAGCCGCTTGATACACAGTAAGACAACATGTGATATGCTAACCAGTTACACAAAGGAGCACAAGATCACACAACAGGACACAAAATACACACTTAATATTTTCTTTATGTTGTAAACTGCCTCCATAGGCAATAAGATGAACAAAGTGTTTGCTCATTATTACACTATTAATTGTTTCTTAAGGCAACTCAGAATCCCTTTCACTTCAATTTGTCTCTAGCTGTCCTAGCTTCCATACAGTGTGTGTTTCCTTGTTGTCTTTAAATTCCTGCCTCGCTTTGATTCCTCTGTTTTTCCTGGGGGTGCGAAGGTGATTTGTTGACACGTTGATCTAAGGAATATTGACCAGAGGCCAACATGGCTGATGGATGACCAGTGTCGAGAACTGATAACGGCCGTGTTAGTTGGGTCTCGTCACTTCTTACCTCACACTTGCCTCCTCTCTATACAATAGCGTGCCACTGAACATTGATAGAATAATGCATAAGGAACTATATAAATGAGGGATGCTTGGAATCATATAACTAACACTGTAATCTTACTGGCTTCTTGACAACTGACCAATAGCTTAACATGGATGCACCCTGTTGTTTTACCAACTTCATAAACACGAGCGACCTTTTTTATATCATAATGCAGAATATGTTGTGCTACTATGACCATGGCAAAGAATTATAACAACTATTTTGCTGTTTGCAAAGACGTATGTGTCCTTTAACCAAGGGAAAAAACTATTTCATTTTGCATTCCTTGTATTCATGTCTGACTCCAAGAATAACATTATGTGTCTTTTTCACAGCACCTTCACAATGGTGTGAAATTTCCATTTGGCTTCCACCATAGAGGGCATTTGACTTTTTCACCCTTCAAAGGGGAGAAAACTCCTTCCCAGCATGAAAGTGTCAATTTAAGCACGCTGAATAGAGCATTATACCCTTCCTGAGATATACTTATGATTTAAGAGCCACATGAAGGTATTCTTTTAAGCACACTTTAACAGGGCATTTGACCCTGGTCCCCTGCCTTGCAGGCATCTCTCACTGGGACCAGCATGGAGCTGCCATTTTAAGTGCGCCAAGCACGGCAGCTGACCCTTGTCCCGATCCATAGGACACTAGTTTACAAGGAACATCAGGGCAGTGTCATTTTCAGGAATGGGAAGACACATGCAGGGATGAATTAGATTTAACCCTTTATCTGTCCCATCCAGGAACAGAGGTTGAAATTTAAAGAGAGAGCCAAAAAGGGGCAGCAAGACAATTACAGAGAGGCAGCCAACTAGAGAGCGAAGGACAGCAATACACACCACACTGGGGAATGCACGCAGAGTTTAAGTTCAAGCATGATGACAAAAACAGTAGGACAGTGAGATGAAGAGGGGAAAATAAATGTGACTCCTTTGGCTGAGCCCAGTAAAGCCAAGCCCGCTGTGTATAATGGGCGAATTCTGAGCTTGAACATGTGTGCCCTTATTTGTGGATACACTGGTGTGTGTGTGTGTGTGTTTCTGCATGCACTGCTGTGTGTTAGTGATTCACTCAGTAATTTTAACCTAGGAGAATCTATTGCTACATGTTCAATGATGCCAACTCACCTGGAGAGTGTATAGTGCAACATTTAATTGTTACTTTGCCTGCTGTTACGATTTTCTTTTACCTTTAATTACTCTAATATTCAGCTCCTTATGTGTGCTTTGGTTTTCCTTTTTTCAAATTTACATTCTTAAATTATTGGTAGAGTTAGGCGAATGTTCATGAGCTTTGGATTTAATTTAGAAAAAAAAAAGTTATATTACACCAATGACACTGAACAGAATTCCATAAACATAAATAGGCATCTCCATCCCAAATGTTGAGATTTGCCCCCCATCATATGTTATATTTATTTTATTTAAAGTCAAGAAACCTTGACAGAAAAAAACAAGCTGGATAAATAAGTGTGTTTCTCCAATTTCGACTGAGAATTCAGCACGGGGAAAGGTTCTAAAAGTCAAACTCATTAAAAGTGATACTTTTAAAATAAATAATTACCGTAAGATCAATCATATATCTAGTTTTGTGAGCTATCATACATGCTAACTGAGCCCATTTTTCAACCGTTTCTTACCCTCTCCTCCAGCCGGGCCACTTGCTCTCTGTAAAAAGCATCCTGCTTCTTTAGATCTGCTTCCTTGGCCTCCAGCTGTTTGGCCTAAAGAGAAGAAAATAACATTACTTATGTGCTGAGTGGAGCATGGCTAATTCTAACAAAGTGACCACAATAACATAAGAGACCCATAAGGGTTGTGTATAGTGTGAGTATAAAGTGTGTATACAGAAGAGATATATTTATAATACAACACAAACTCATGGTTTTCCTAGCACATATACATCAGACACTGTGTGCACTGTACTTCCAAACATGGATTCTGAAAGAATCAAGATCAGTTCAAGATCCATTACAATCAAGTACATCCTCCTTACCATAATAACTGGACATAGAAACATGTCAAATTAAACCTGAAGCTTTGAACCCTACAGTGAGAAGATCTCTGCTGTGATATGATTTAGTTTCACTGTGAAACATCACAAAATTCTTCTAAGTGATCAACTTTATCCTATGATAAAATATTTCTATTCTAATAGGAGCAGTCACTTCCAGGTGAGTCAAATGCATTGGCTTCACAGTCATCCGATCTCATCCCATCTGAACACCCATGGGAGATTTTGACTGGTTCGATTGGCTGTTTGACAGTACATCTCACCACCTTCATCAAAATACCAAATGAGGGAATATTTTTTGGAAGAATAGTGTTTCATTCCGCCAACAGAATTTGAAAGACATGTACCCTGCCAGAAGGACAACAATTTCATCTGGCACTTCATGGTTGAGTGGCTACATGAAAGCCATTTTCGAGTAAAAAGCATATGACGGTCTATTTGAAATACCTACGTGCACATATGCATAAGACTGATCATGCCTTGGCAGGTACTGTAGGTGTTTCTTTGTCCGCTTGTGTTAAGTCTCCGGCTAAACTACTATCAGGCCAAGGAGATAAAATCAGTTTTCACTGTGAACCAGCATCATGGTCTGGCATATATATTTACACAGCCGACCTATCTTCACTGTCCTCCTTTCTGCTGTGACCTTCATTAAACAGTTGGCTCAAGTTCTATGTTACATACACAAAAAGATAAGACCTGATATATCAGCTCTGGGAAAAGGAAAAAAAACACCATCAAACTAAGAATGTGGACCAATGACTCAAACAAAATGATAAATACTGATTAACCATAAAAGAAAGTACAACACCTATTTTGATTACTGCAGTACTCATCAGCATTAACTTGCCAAAACTCATAGATACATTAACAGCTATGGATGGAAATTGTAATGAATTAAAATTAATTGCTTTTGGAGCAAGAGAACTGTAAAAGCCATTAAAATTTATTAAAAATGTGTAGAATCAATAATGCTTGGTGGAAAGAAAAATCTAACGTCATATAAGTCACAGAGGAAAAGAAATAGTCCACATGATCATGGGAGGGAGAGCTGTCATTTTAGGGTAAGGGTAAAGACTTCTAGACTTACCTTCCTTTCAATCTCCTGAATAAAAGCAGCATTGAAAAGAAGCAAGAGAAAGAAAAAGTGAAAGACTGGAAAAAAAAACCATACTGATTCATTCATGAACTTCTTCAAAGTGACATTTGTGGAGTTTTAGTATTCAGAGACTAGGAGTGACTGGCTGCCACACTGTTCTGCCTGAATACTCTCAGTCTGTCCTCTCAATCTTCTTTCTCACTAGCATATACTTGTGCATACACATACAACATACAGTCGTGTGAAAAAGATTTCACGGGACTCTTTGGAGTCCTGTGAAAAACTAACTACACCCTTGCTGCTTTCTTAGGAATTAAGAGGCTATGTAGTGGCCAGGTGGTGATAATTAAAGGTACTCGATTAATCGATCACGAGCAAGCGTGAGCGCTTCTAAAAAAGCAGCAGGTTTTTCACTTTCCTGGCCTTAAGCATTCAGGTGTGTGTTAACACAATGCCAAGGATCAAAGACATCAACAATAATCTTAGAGAAGCAACTGCTGCTGCCCATCAGTCTAAAAAGGGTTATAAGCCCATTTCCAAATAATTTGAAGTCCATCCTTCTACAGTGAGAAAGATTATTCACAAGTGGAAAACAGACACAGTTGCCAGTCTTCCCAAGAGTGGACATCCCAACAAATTTAAAGTCAGACCATGCAATGCTCAGAGAAATTGCAAAAGAGCTATATCTCAGACTCCCCAGGCCTGAGTTGTTAAAGTTCATGAGGAAAAAAAAAAGACTGAACAAGTAAGGCTTGTTTGGAAGGGTTGCCAGGAGAAAGCCTCTTGTCTCTAAAAAAGAACATGGCAATACGGCTTAAGCTTGCAAATTTGCATCTGAACAAACCAAAACACTTCTGGAACAATGTCCTTTGGATGGCTGAGACCAGAGTGTAGATGTTTGACCATAATGCGCAGTACTATGTTTGGCAAAAACCAAACACAGTATATCAGCAAAAACACCTCATACTAACTGTCAGCACAGTGGTGGAGGGGTGATGACTTGGGTTTGTTTTGCAGCTACAAAACAATTATGAACTCCTGTGTATACAAAAATATTCTAGAGTCAAATGTGAGGCCATCTGAGTAGCAGCTAAAGCTTGGCTGAAATAGTGTCATACAATAGGACAATGATCCCGAGCACTGCAACAAATGAACAACAGAATGAGTGAAAAAAAAAATCAAGGTGTTGCAATGGCCCAAAGTTCAGACCTCAACCTGATTGAAATAGTGAACAAACCTCAATGAACTGAAGCAGTGTTGTGAAGAAGAGTGGGCCAAAATTCCTCCACAATGATGTGAGGGACTGATAAATTCATGCAGGAAGCCATTACTTCAAGCTGCTGCTGCTATAGGTGGTTCTATAAGCTTCTGAATAATGGGGTGTACTTAATTTTTTTAAAGGACTGCATAGAGTGTGGAAACTTTCTTTTTCACATGACTGTGGCATATAACCATAAACCATTCAAGTATGAACATATGCATGGCTGCATACATTCTAACTCAAACACAACAGTACTGCTGAGGACTATTGGAAAAGCTGCAGCACAGATGGAGCCTTGAAGCATTTCCTTTAAACAATATACAAAGTTGAAGGAAACACGTAGGAAGAAAATATAACGTATGGAGAAAAAAAATTGCTTTTCCCCCATCAAGTCTCTACTACGCTGATAACCATCTGTGTTCTACTCAAGACACTGCAGGCGAAGCTGCATGCTCTATGCATTGTGATGAGGAGTGGTGAGGAGTCTCAGAGAGGGGCTGTCCTCGAATGAGACGAGTGGGGGAAGTTTCAAAGTCAAGCGGATGCTCCAAGCTTCCCTGCTACACACAACACAGAAACCTTCCCACACTGGCAAACACCTGCATGCACACAGCCATTAAGATATCTCTACAGACATATATAGAAAAAACAGTACAGCACCATATAATCACATTCCTGACAATATTCAGCACAGCAACATCATGACCTAGCTGCCACTGTCTCTTCTATCCAAAGCACAACCTAACATCAACCAGCCTTAGTGCTGTGGTCAGGCAATTGTCTCTATTGTGTGCCCCTTAGAAGTCTGAAGGGCTATTGTAAAGCTGCCTGCACTTCATGATGGAATCGAGTTGAACTTGAACCTAAATCATATCGCTGGGCGAATGTGCCCTGAAGTAGACAGTTAAAAGCATGCCATAAGCACACTAGTAGTATAACTATAATGACCTTTAAACGTGTTATTGATTCCAAGCCTGCAATCGTGGCCTCTAGGATAGATTGTCAAAGGTATTGAGAGACTAGATTAGGTTCATTGAGGTGCCAAAAAACTGTCTACTGCTAACAGCTCAATTTAGGATGAAGAAGACAAGGGATGGTGGGATAGAGGGAAATAGAGAAGAGAGGATTGGCAGGGGGCTGTGTACTGTCACGAGTGTGTCCAAACTCGATGTTACGCTGGTAGGTGGTGACTAAAGACTTTAGCTTTGCAGAGAAAAGACAAAACATGCACACAAGACGCCAAGGCACAAACAATGGCTCAGACACTGATCTGTAACGCACAAATCATCACACACACACACACCCACACCAGCCTGAGCAGCTGTACCCACAGAGAGAGGGTGGAGAGATAAATGTGTGCTGAAGGCGAGACTAAAGGGGTCATTAAAAGAGGAGAGGTTGTGACAGAAATGTGTACCCAGGGATTTTCTCTTTTTTTTTTATGTGTATGTGTTTGTGAATGTCTGTGCGTACATGGGCTGGTGCATGTGTTCAATTTTCATGCGAGCGGGTTGCCTCACCTCTTTCACTACACACACACACACACACACGGGCCCAGACACAGACACAGACACACACACACACACACACACTCTCTGTCAGGATTACTTCTGACTGATTAATCCCATTCAGCAGACTTTAAAGATAATCTAATCATACTAAAGGCCAAACAATAGGACAGACTTCACCACTGCCCATACACCTTTTGTTCCCCTAATGAAGAGGCGGTCACGGGTAGAGGAGGGGAGCATGGGTAAATGTTGGGGGAGGAAGAGAATGAGAAGGGCAGAGTAAGACAAAAAAAAAAGAAGAAAAAAAGAAATGGAAGTAAACTTAAGAGTGAAATGAAAAGAATGAGATAAGAGACAAAGAGAAAGAGAGCGCAATAAAAGGTGATTTATCAATGGAGGTGTCAAGGAGGGAGAAGTGGCTATTTGATGGGACATGGAGCCTCAGCCAAGTGTGTCTTTATAACTTTAAAAACAAGAAAATAGAAAACAACAAAGGGAGCATGATACAAGTTTCCATCTGTGATATCTAGATTTTCCCGTGACAATAAGTCACTGTCACAATGAGCACAAGATGGAAAGTTTTCTACATTCTATAAGTAACACTCCAGAGGATGATTTGATTAATTTAGGCTACTGAATTCAGCATTTTACTGTGCAGCAACCCTTAACACAGAAAAGAAAATCCTAGTAAAAATATGAACGCTCACAACGATACCCACCCACTAGCCAAAGAGACCACACACCACAATTTGTAGCCTTGGAAATAACATTAGCATTAGCGGCAAACTTTTACATTACCCTTCTTGTATCCATCTCCCTTTATTAAATACAGTAGCACAGTGGCTGATGGTGACAGGCGGTTGAAAGTGAGACTGCGGTGGTCAGATTAAACGAATCGTTTAGAGAAGGTGATCGCCTCTGTGAATATCAATTAGCCAACCGCTGAATAATTAAGGACAACCATGTTTTTTAATTAGCTGGCTGCCGCAGTTAGAGCTGGGCGCAGGAGAGGGAATGAGGAGGAGGAGGAGAGGAGGGGAGGAGCAGAAGAAAGGAGGATGGAAGAGGGATGAGAACAGGTGGATTTTGCTGCGTCAGCCCCCCTTCTCTCCACCCACCCACCGCCTGTTCCCTCACTGAATTGCTCCCAAATATACTATTTTCTTTCACACCTGCCTTTTCATTTAAAGTATTCTTTGACACTTCCTTTTTGTTTGAAAAGACTGCAAGGCGCAGAAATAAAAACAACTCTTACCTGCAGCACTGAGCAGGCTTAGAGCATCTGCACAAGACAGTTATAGAGAATATCATAATGACATACATTATATTTGTATAGTGTCATATACCTTGTCTAGTGACAAAGTATATAACAAAACACCGTAAAGCTTTGAGGCATGATAGCACAATTAAACCGTAAAAAAAGACACAATGGTACAGTGTTTATTATTGTTGCCTTACAGCCAGGAGGTTCTGGGTTCCCTATATTCAGAGACATGTTAGATTAACTGGCCATAGGTGTGAATGCAAGGATGTTTGGTGCATAGAGCAAAGTCTTTTATAAATAAGTAACAAAATTAAATGTGGCTTGCAGTGTAAAGCAGTTTGAGTGGTTAGTAAACAGTAAAAATATGAAATGAATGAATGAACCTAAATCACATCGCAAGATATGTCCAAGATGCAATCAAAAAGTTCCATGACTCAGCACACAAAAGCAAAGAAAGAAAGTTTTATTGCGTCTAGGTGCACCTTCAATCACTCCCAGCACTCCTGTTACATCCTGTTGTGACTACTACAAAAGCCCACGTTAAACTGATCAGACTTTTATGTCATCACTCCGGCTATAACACAGAACCAAACAGCAGTATCCAGTGTCCAAAGCCAGCGCGTAATATCAGGAGTGTGACCAGGAGCAGGGCTGTGCACTGTGAATTCTTCCCTAGGGTTCCACTGCTGTAATGTCCTGAGGTGTCTGGAGGAGAAATTAGGCCGTAAACAACCTGAACTGCTGTGTGCCTGCGCCCCATCGCGTGCCCATTCACAACAGACTGAAAAGGAGCAACAGCACATTGTCTCTCAGAACTTGCCTTACGTGGCACAGCTTCCTATAACACTGTTCTCTGCTCATTTCAGATGACAAATGTAAAAATGGAGAAAAGAAATCTGAAGGAAGCAGGAGTGCTGGAAGTGATCCAGAGGTACACTAGGTGACCACCTTGAAGGGGATAACAGTCAAATGGGTTTTTGCTGTTTAGGAAAAGTCAGAAATTTTTTGATGGGACATTGAATATAGATTGTGAGAAGCAATAAATTTGTTTTTATTAAAATGCTTTATTTTAATAATGTAAAGGTAAACCTATCTTTTATCTACTAAAATGTACAACACCTGATATAGTGTGAAACTTTTGAGTAGAAAGGCTCTCCAGGTTGAGAGCCATTATTTTAAGCCACGGGCTCTATTTTTTATGATGGGGATTTCAAAATAATAGTTGTCAAAAGCAAAAATATAATTTAGAAAAACAACTAAAAGTTCTCATTGCTTGAGAAAAAAATTGGATTATGGCCATTAGCAATTCTGTACGTATTACATTTTTCATTTCACACTTCAATGATGGAGACTTCTGTATTGTAATATAATGAGGTGACTGTTTCACTGTATTCCCACTACATGCTTATAAATCATGCTAGATGAAAATAATCTTGCGAGATGCCATGATCGATGAAGCACAAATCAAATCTCATCACATTAACTAACAGCACCTCATCCATAACCTTGGTCTCTTTTGTCTTACCCCTGCCACCATTAGCTCAGCCCTGATTCACCCCTGTCACGAGTAGCATCATAATCAATGCTCCCTCACGCTATCCAAGTGAGCGCTGCAGCACAGTGGGTCACAGCCGCTCACCAGGGCCCATCTATCAAAGACTTGTGCGACAGGCCTCTGTGACAAACTAATACTGAAGCTGCAAGCCTCAAGTCCTGTTTGCTCTGACAGGCAGGGAGTGGGTCAAAGGGTAGCACAATGTGACCGTGCTCTGGTGTTAATTAGCACGGTGGAGGTGTAGGTGGCAAGTGGGAGGTCTGAGATGGATGTAGGGAAGGAAGGGTAAGTTCATGGTGTAGAGATGATGAAATGGAGGGTAGAGAGACAGATGGGTCAATGTGTGAATTGAATATAGATGACAAAATAGTTGAAAGGTGAATTTTGTTGTTGCACTTCTTGTTGACTGCTCAAAGAAGAAATCATAAAAGATGAAAAGAGAAGGGGATTTGAAGAAAATCACAGTTTTCATACTTTTTTTTCAGCCACAAGCTCACACACAAAACTGTTTGAGACACACATCCTTCCCACAAATCTGGGTCCTTCTTTTAAGTGCCTCTAAAACCTTTGCAACTCTATCTTTAAAAGCTATCACTGGCAGATCAAATCTAAGTGATGGAGTGTAAAATGATATCACCTAACACCAACCTTACTGGCAGTATTCCATCTACCCTTAGCAAT
The DNA here is from genome assembly GCA_034780415.1 of Cichlasoma orientale. Lineage (NCBI taxonomy): Eukaryota > Metazoa > Chordata > Actinopteri > Cichliformes > Cichlidae > Cichlasoma > Cichlasoma orientale. The sequence continues at coordinate 116,524 of JAVDPK010002765.1, read as the reverse complement.
CACTAATAAAACATAAGTCCTGGTAGAAGGGGCTGTAAAACTCCATTGGAAACCATTCACCTTTGCTGTTTAATTAGCATCATGGGGATTTTCTGTGCACCAGTAACAGTTACATTGATGGCTAGCTATTAGTCTCCATGGGAGATATTAGGGTTATGGTGATAATCATATCAGATACAGTGTGGTCAGTTAATGGGTTTAACACTCCCTGTTTACGCCAAAGAACAAACACAGACCCGTCAGACCCTGCTGGACAATCCAACAAACACTAATTTTGAAGCATACTGATTCTTTAAGGTGCAGTTAGCTTATAATAAGAAAGCTTCATTAATAGTAATTTTTAAAAAATACTTGATTTTCCTTTGGTCACGACATCCACTGGCAAAATTATGTGTTGCTGACTCTCCGATGGCAACATCGCCAAAGAAAATAAATACAACCTGTAAGCTCAATAAGCTCACTTAGACCATATGGAGAGAAAGAGCTGCAGTATGGTCTGCAACAAAGTGGGCCCACTGATTTCGAATCAGTTCCATGCTGGGCCACAAGGACACCCAAAAATAACACTTGACAGCATGGCTGTCCTGTCACGCCAATAAGGTCACACCCTAGTCACCTCTCCTCAGGAATTTACTTTCGTAAACCTGGGGATAAAAGAAGCAGCAGTATTATTTACTTTTCACGTAGTTTTTCCTTCTTCCTAGTATGCATGTGGTATGAACAATGTAGAATGCCTAATGCTGTAGAAATTCTGAAAATAATTTAGTATGACAACAATGATAGTAGATCCTGCTCTCCAGGCATCTTGATGCCACTGTGGCAGCATGGCAGACTGTCCAATAAATTAATTACCAGTAGGCTGTGACACTGTGGTTTATGGTTATCAGTTGTTTGCATTGTGATTTTTTGACTACATACTTTATATTGCAACAGTATTCACTCACCCATCCACATCATTGAATTCAGGTGTTCCAATAACTTCCATGGCAACAGGTGTATCAAACCAAACACCTAGACATGCAGACTGCTTCTACAAACATTTGTGAAAGAATGGGTCGCTCTCAGGAGCTCAGTGAATTCTGGCATGGCCCCGTAATTTCCTCACTACTAAATATTCCACAGCCAACAGCCATGAAGTGGTAGGCCATGCAAGAATAGAATAGTTTTGGGATGAATTAGTGCAGCAACCAGGCCTACTCATCCAACATCAATGTCTCACCTCACAACTGCTCTTCTGGAAGAGTGCTCGAAAATTTCCATAAACACACTTGTAAACCTTGTGGAAAGCCTTCCCAGAAGAGGTGAAGCTGTTAGGTGGGTCAAAAGGTGGGTCAACATCATAAAAAAGTTTCTCCTTTGCAAAGATTTTATTTGCTGGGTACTTTGTGACACAGTAATAAATCAATCAATCAGTAATAAGTCTTAAATAGGCGGCTCTTCCTGGAGATTCCAAGTTGATCATCTTGGAGTTCAGTTGCTGACAGTAGTCCCTGTTCTGTTCTGCAAGTAGCTGCTACAAACTTTGATTAGAATGTCCCATCAGCTCACAGGAGAACAGGAGACCAGAGCAGGTAAAAGACTACCACCACCAACTGCAGTCCAAGATGGTGGAGCTGGAGCACATCTGACTGTAGGACAAGATCCTCTCTTGGATCAGTTCTGCTGAATAATACTGGAAGGGCCAGTGCATGCTAATTGGCACCATTTCAAAATAAGAGAAGGATTGTCTTCTAGATGGCAATGTCATGTAACCAATTACAAAAAAATAGAACACAAAATCATTAGTAACCAAATATACCTAGATCACTCACTCAAGTAAAATGTATATGTGATCATAGCCACAATCACAGTCATCAAAGTGTAACCACAACCATAAACTAAACCAATGGCAATGAGGTATATTCAGATATTTTATTATGCAGACACTGCTGTTCAGCTTTAGTCATTTTGGTAACTTAATTTGTGTTAATGGATACCATCTTCATGGAAGAAAAGTGCCACAGGCAGCAGAAATAATTTCTCTCCTTGGGGATCTTTTAGCACAGTGAGTAATGACACAAAAGGTCAAAGGGCTGACCTGCCAGGACAGGAACCGAGGGGTTCGGACAGGGACCAAAGGCCAAGATGTGTAGGTGGTGAGTGTGGGTGTCTCAATGTTTGTGCATGTGTCTTAACTGCTGACTGATTAAGGACACATTAAAATGAACTGTCGTTGTAGTCTGATGTTTGTTGACAAGGGTCAACAGATGGCTTGATCTTATGCAGCTGCTTTAATGGCAACCCAGTGAAACATTTACATCCCTTTTTACAATTCTTGCAAATGTTTATGTTTAAAAAGTTTACGCATTTATTATGAGCAAAGACATAGTTTATGACAATCATAAGCTTGTTAAAGTCAACTAGGACCATGCGTCAATTACAATGTTTGGAGTGCCAAGCCTCCAAAGACTGAAATTCTGGCACAAACGTGAAACTACACTCCCAGACACTTTAAGCCCCTCAGCCTTTGTTGGAGACACCACCTCCTCCACTTCACTGCCAGCGCCTCCACTGAGGGACAGCAACAACATCTGCTAGCTCAGAAATTGATTAATTGGCTGATCAGGCGCCTGCAGTGTAAACTGATTGATTGATCATCTTGGGGTTAGAGTTGCCTTTATCTACAGCCCTGGGGAGAGAACCTCTGGAGGTCCCAAGTCATCTGTCATGTCCAACACGAAGGGGAAGACGAAGAAGAGATGAAGAGCTGTGAGTTCATTACCAAGACATGGGGGGCATGTATGGAGGAAGTCTCAGCCTACATGGGAAAAGGGGGCATGGCTAGTGAACAATCAGATGTGGGGACAAAGAGTAAGGACGAAAGGGAGGGAGAAGATGCTCTGATGCATTCACAAAGATGATACAGAAACATAAACAAAGGCAAAGGATAAAGGAGTCTAGCCAAGCCAACATTACAACAATGTTTTACCTACATGGACATAAAAGATAATTATTAGAGCTAATGTCATTTGATAAATCAACTAATGACTGAATGACTGTTCAAATCCTATACTAAGACAAACTGCACTGAAATCATATTATAATTTTATAATTGGCCAATTGTGAATAATGCTGGTATGCATTCTGTCAGACATATTCACTAGAAAATGTCTTTACTTGTCAGCAGAGGACACACTGAATGACCTGAAAGTGGAAAGAGCCACATTGCCTTTGGACAACAGATGTCCTGAGGGAGCAAAGTTAATGAGAGAGAGAGGTGCTGGTGGAGAGACAAGAGGCAGAACAACCTAGCAAAAGGAGGTGAGAGGAATGTAGAAGAGAAGACGATAGGAGAAGACATGCAGGGGGGAAAAAAAGACAGCCTCAGGGTGTGTTGCTGACATTAGACCTTATGGACAACTCCAGCAGCATGCATCTAGCGTGTCTGTGCGCATACGCCTGCAGCATGTGAATCCTCACCTGGATCGGTGTTCATATTTGACAGCATCACAGTGTGAAGTGGTTGAAGACTCGCATGACTGTGGGTATACTGTGTACAGTAGCATGTGTGCTCAGGCTTTGCATTAATGCATATTTATTTCAGGCAGCTGCAGGTGGTCTTTCCAGGCCTGACGAAGCTGGGAGGGGGCCACAGTCCACCTTGAGCTTATGCCTATCAAAGCCTTGTCAGCAGATTCAGGGTCACCTCTAACCCACTGCCCTAAGTAATATAGTCCTAGTTGTCACACAAAAAAAATGAAGTGATAGGCATGGAAATCAATTTTGACAATGATGTTACTTAACTGGCAGGTTAGCATGTTCCTCCATCAGTGTGTAAACACTCTTTGCCCTATTCTCCCACAGTGATCCACGTTTCCTGATATATATTGCTCTGCTGTTTCTACTTGACTTGTGTTCAAAGTTTCAACTTTATATAGTTTTAAGCGCTGCTTTGGATTGTTTTGTATCCTAATTGGCTTTTGTAACCTTGTTTCGAAAGCTGCTTTGTGAATCAATATCTGTTGCTCTATACTCTGCTATTTTCATCCACTTCTAGTTATTCCCCTTCCATTCTCTCGCTGCTTCAACATCTCGTCCAGATTTTTTGCTGCGCTCTGCCTTCTTGACTCCCTTCTGATCTTAGTTTCCTTCATATGTTTAAGTTCTTTGCCTCGTTCAATCAAAATCATTCCCTCTAGCGCCATTAGCTGAGCTGACTGTTCACTTCTATAGAACCTTATTAATAACACTCTCCTGTCAGAGTCAAGAGGGAAAACACAAAGAAAGAGCAAGAAAATGAAAGGCTCAAAAGACAATACCTGTCATATTACACATCCAATATATCTGCTGGACGCCACACACACAAACGCTTTGTCAAATTGAACTCAGGATTCTTGCTTTGATATCCGGCCAGTTAATTACAAGCTAGGGCAAGTGAAACAAAACAAGAAACGTAAAGAAACTATTGCAAAAATCAATAATACTACAAGATGCATAGCGCTTGTCAGTGTTTGTTTATAAATACGATATTCATAATTACTTTGGAAAAATAAGTTGTACAGATTTTTTTTTTTTTTATTCTGTGACCAGTCAACTGGTTCAACAGGTACGATTTTAGGCTCCCAACAGTCCCATGATTAATATGTACACATGTCTGCCTACATGCAAAGCCTGTGATTTTAGTTTAGATAGTAGCAGTTTTTATACAAAGTAAAATAAGGACACAAATTTAAAACGTAAGTGAAATAAAGCATGTTCCTTCCTCTGCTACTGATGTGAATTACCTGCCTGCAGGTAACACTTATAGAAGGGGTGGTTTCCATTTTAGCTAGGAGCTCAGTTTACAAGCATTGTGAGAAAGTAAGCAAGCAAGTTTTTGCACACACACTATTTAGTCTCAGCTTTTATCAGTATAATTGCAGTAATATTACCTTGACATGTACTGTGGTTATGTAAAACACACTGCAGAGCTGAGACTATCTGTTTAAATCGATTTACGTGTGCTGAACAGGTGGTTTGATAAATGAGTCTTGTTATATTGTTATTTGCAAAAGCTATGACTGCATTTACTCCGTCAACTGCACAGTAACAACTCTAGAAATTTTTTTTGTGCACCTCACCTAGGTTCACGGTCTCCACTGCCTCTTTGCTGTCCACTATGTGTGTGTCAGTTATAAAGAGACTGCAGCTCAGTAATTAATGAAATCATAATGCTGTAGAGAGCATTAAGCATAGACCTGTGAAAAAAAAAAAAGCTTGGGCCTTGAACCTGTTAATGATATGTTTAACCCTGGGGTGGAAATGTTTGGAGCAGTACTGTTGTTTATTTAATGACCAGATGTGAGGAAAGCTTGTGATATGAGAACATTCACCTCTATGAAAAAGCACTTAATTCTGCTGAAAACAAATGAGGATGAATACATAAATATATACACTGACCAGTGAATCTGAGACACTAGATTGACTCTACAAGCTCTGTAGTCAGAAATAGGCTTTCTTGACACTAGTACCCATCCATCAATCGAAGCACTGGACACTTGCAGTGCCAATTAGCCGACAGGGTGAGTGCCTGGCGCAGAGTGCCAGCCACAAGCCCTGCCAATTAAAATCTAACCTCTCGTCTAACCCTAATACTAGCACAGTGTGTGGGTACACCACCCTGGGCAAGGGTGAAGTACTGGAGCCAATATGTAAAGGATGGCTGGGTGGACATCCTCTAAGATGATATGGAGAAAGCATAATGAAGACAGGAGTGGAAAATGTTGAGACAGTTAAAGAAAAGAAGAAAGAGATACGTGCTATACAATGCCAATACAACGAGAAAGTATTAAAAAGACAGCAGTAGTGCAAACACAATTATTACTGTACACAAAAAAAAGAACATCGACGCAAACAGAAAATACGCCTCAACCTCAGACACTGAATATTTGTATGATGAATAAAGGTTTTGCCCTTCCAAAATGTATCAATCACAAGTGTACTTCATTTTCCCTCTATTGTGAGGACCTTTTATCAGTGAAGCCTTTCTAAAGATTTTTTGTCAATTGTGCATAACAGGAAATAATTTTCTTGTCAACTTAGAAATAAAGGAGACATTCAAAGGTGATACAACTTGGAATTATTGACATTTAAGTATTATACAAGTACAGGGGTATACTTGCTTCTTTGTATCCACAGTGACTGATACATTTCCCGTCTAGTGTCTGTTTAATGGATCTGTAATTGTAGCGCCCCCTCTGGGCCAGTAAAGGAAATAATGCTGGGGTATCTTGGTGCCATTCACTTCTTTAACATGAGGTTTGTCAAAATTAACACACTGTTGTTCAGAAATATGGTGCAATAGGTAAATAAACAATGTGATAAGCAGTATCTGGCAATATCAAAATTTTCTATTTCAGAATTAGAAAAAAAAAGAAAGTAAATATCAAACTTGTATCTCTACCTACTTATTTCTCCATCTGTCAAACTTTATCTCAGATGAGAAAAATAGATGGTTTCACATCAATATGTTCCCTATATATCATGGACTTGTAACCTTTTGAACCTCCTGGAGAAGCAATCTTGTTTGGACTTCAGTGTGCTGGTGCTCCAGTGTGTTTAACGTACCAGTTTTGAGTCTACATTCAACCTAAGACCTTTGCCACAACAAGCTACCCCCTTCATTAAACTACCTGTAGAGCAAAACCTATTCAAATTTCCAAACTTCAGAATAATCAAACTGATAATTCTCTTAAATACAGATATGTCAAGGCTGTTACTCTTTAAAAAAAAAAAAAAAAAAAAAAGAAGCTCAGAGAAGTATAATCAAAGAGTGGGTGAAATTTGTCCTTGGCATGCTGAGCAAATCCAAAACAGTGTGCCACTACCTCTTTATCTCATATAAAAGAAGAAGACACAAGGAACTTTCTCACCCCCAATCTTCTTCATACTCTGTGATGTGGAAGTTTAGAGAATTTATTTATTTTTTTACTATTTCTTTAAATACCACCAACAGGCACCAATTCAAAACCCAGCAAGTCTCCTTTAATACCTGGGAAATTAAATTGTCAGCCCATTATCAGCCGAGTCCAGTCGTCTGTATCTAAAATGCAACAACTGAAGTACACAAGATTCTCCAAAAAGAGCAGGACATTTACTGGAGACTGCAGTTTCGCAAGGGGTGGAAAGGAGAGGGCTACCAGAGCGAACACAGATTGGTGGTGGGGGCTTGTTGCATTAAAAATGTTAAGCTTTACCCAAAGTCATTTTCAAGCCAGCCAAGCATCAAATGGAACACAGTTTAAGGAAAGAGTAGGTACTGATTTTCTCTGAGGTCTGACAGCTTGGACATGGTGTGTATGTGTGTGTGCATGCATGCATGCATGCATGCGTAGTGAGCGTGTGTGCGTGTGCAGTGAGCAAACAAATATTCTTGGTATGCTGCGTTATCCCTTGCTGTGATAGCAGAGGTAGTGGAAAAATCATGGAACATCACATTACTGGCTGGTGTGTGTGTGTGTGTGTGTGTGTGTGTGTGTGTGTGTGTGTGTGTGTGTGTGTGTGTGTGTGTGTGTGTGTGTGGAGAGACAGAGAGAGAAAGAGAGAGAGAGAAAGATGGAAACAAAGGGAGTGACAAAAGACTGATAAACAACTACAGAGCTGATGAGTGGAATGAGGCTGAACAGAATATCTGCACATGTTGCAAATTCATCTCCATCTCAGTCTCTTTTTTTTTTTTTTTTTCACTGCACACCGCTTTAAGCAAAGGTGACAAAAATTTGCATGGAATAAGACTAGACTGCACCTACCTCAGGAACACTAGCTAACAGCAGATTGTTATTTTCATCTGCAGTAATTTATATTTGGCAGCATGGCTCTGTTCTGCTGTCTGCCACCCTTCCACGTGCACACATGGCAAGTAAGGCATTGTGAGCAGACCTCCTGGCCTTTCCACGTGCATACACACAAAGCCGGAGGCAGAGAGAGCCCCAGCAAGACCCCAGCATAGAAAACAGCAGGCTTTAGTCACAACAGATGTGGCATTTAAGTCAGTAACAGCACCAAAGAAGAAACTGGGGTGGAGGTGGGTTGCAAAGCTTCTTGCAGAAGCGCAACAACTGTGGACAGGCTAAAGCAACTTAAAATGGCTATATGAGATTTGAGATACGGGATATATGAGATATGGATATCTAGAAAGTGGCAGCTGCACCATCAGCCATTGGCAGTTTATATAGTAAGTTTCATCCAGATTGATTAACGCATCTAGGAGGAGTTAGGGAACAGATATACATACATACATGCCATCATTATAGTAAGATACTGACGCCAACATTTGGAGATTTACAAATTTTTCTTTCAGACACACAAAACATAAACAAATTTCCCAAACAACCTTTGTGTGTGGCTGCTCGGATCAGCTGGTGGTTGTGTTTTTGGCATTCGAAAAAGGTGCACTGCCAACAGGAGAGTTGCAGAGTGTCCTCTAGTGGGCAAACTTTACAACGTCAAGACTCATAACACAACTGAAGGGTGTTTCTCCCATCTCTTCTTTACGTTTTTTCATTAATACCGATAGCTCGGCAAATAGCTAATATTGGGCGATAATATCAGCCCGCCAACAAATTGGTAAGACCCGGTAAACTCATCAGCAATATAACTGATTAACATGCAACTTAATTAGAAGCCTTCATTTCTGCTTATTTGTTTATTTGTTATCCTTCAGCTAAAGCTAACACAATCCTACTATAAATGCTTCATCATGATTATAAGTATGATGTTGATTTTATGGTATTTTTTATGGCAATTTTGGAGGCTACAGTTAAGTGTATACAGTTAAACTTTTATATCATTAAACTCTATGAAATATATGTATAATCCAACACAGTTCTACAATTACATATTTAGATGTTTGTAATTGTGCAGGGATTCCCTCAGTGAGTGTGTCAGGTTAAGGGTTCCACCCCATCCCCTGTCCCTATAAAATAAACATAAAAATGCTTCAAAATAAGGCTTTAAAAAAATTAAAGTAAATATAAAAATTTGAGTGTTCTGGACCAGTTTGCTAATAGTAGACAAAACATTGCCCCACCCCGACAACTGTTTAGAGCTAGGAAAGATTGATGACTCTGGTTTGATTGAAAAGCCTGCCTTAGGGTTAGAGTCTGTGTCTGGGTGAGACGCTATAGCCAAGTGATTAATAGACCACAAGAGCAGTTTGGCTCTGCAGGGAGCACAGTCGCTGAAAATCAAAAGAGGGGGACAGCGGAGGTCTATGATTGTATTAAAACACATGTGTGGAGTGACAGATGAATGCACACTGTGAATAAGACTTATATGACTCATTCAGGCCACGTGCGTGTATATCACTGCCAAAAGCACAAATCTGTCAGTACCTAAAGACAAGATTATATTTATATCGATTTATATACTGCTCCTTTCTGTTTGGCTTCAGCTGGTACCCACTAAAAAGAAGGACATATTACTAATTGTTCATGCCTTTGCAATTAAGCACTAACTGAACTGTTATCCAATTCAGGTTTATGGTTAAGCCATCTCTACTACATTAAGCTACCAAACACAGTTCTTCCACACTAATCTGTGAAGTGAATACATGATGAGAAGAAACTGCATTCATTAGGTTACGCAGCTCAACGGAGGTAAAACAATAAGTGTTGTGATTTCGCTTTTTACTATGAATCATGAACCTTCGTCATTTACAGCCGGTTTAATCTCCAAACTTCAATATTTTTCCCCGCTTTGGACAAACGACGATAATGAGCATTAAGAGCGAAACTAAACATGACAAACAGAACTTCACAATAACTAAGGCTTGCTCGCACTGAATCATCTCAACAGTAATTATGTCTGTTCGTTCCAATTGCTTATTAAAGAAAACATTAAGTCCATGCAGGAGCGGATTCTGCCGTGTTTCTAACCACCGTCAACACATTTCCAGTGTTCCCCCTTCCTGTGCTGTGGTCCCCCCCTGAGTGGCAGAACACGTGTGATCGCTGACACCGAACATGTTCCCCTCAGACAACAGAACCCCAGAAACCCAGCAGTGTCGATGACAACGCACACCCCTGCCTACACTACTGTGAAGTTTCAATTACCGGTAGACTTGCTGCCTGACTGCTGCCAGTCAGCCTGACGGGGACTGGAAAGACAAGCAATCCCACCAGGGTGCTGCAGACTATCCTGGTTACACTTGTTATTTATCATAAAATGCACCCGGTTGCTTTCAATGTCATGTTTAGATACTCATAATAGTTTGCTGCAGAGGCAGAAGCAAAAAAAAAAACTAGTTTGCCTAAACATGCTTGACAGGTTGGCAAGTGGTCATACAACATTTTTTTCTGCTGGATAGAAAAGGCAAGGTTTAAATAAAGTAAAAGCAGCAAAACGAGCAAAATCTTGTTTCCCTTGATATGTAAAAAATATCAATGAATTATAAATCAATTACTAGAAGTCAGGACCTAAATAAATGAAATCTAAATAAAGTAAATCTAAATCAATAAACCTAAATGAAACCAAACCTTTAGTCTAACCCAATGTCTTGGGGCAAATCTCCAGAATAGGTGTCTGTGTAATTGGTGCAGCATTGGTTGTGAAGGTTATGGCTATTATAGGTGAGCATGGGGAGGCATAACTGCGCACAACACCGCTCTCATTGTGTGTGAAGTAGAGGCGGGAATGTATGGTGTTCTGCCGGTCACCGTGACCTGTATCTTAATGAGGAGGACAAATCAATACTATGCTGGACAAAAAGCTACTACTGCCATAGACAAAGGGTTTTTCAGTGGCAGTGAACAGGGAAGCAGGGTTCAGGTCAGCTCACATTTAAATGAAACATTCTGAATTGCAATGGAAGCATAAACACATCTTTTTCTGACTTAATATTTAATGTTATTTTTTAATGTTTTGTATAGTCTGAGCAACAGCTTTTCCTCATTTCTCTATTATTTTCTATATATACTAAAGTTTAAGATAGCACCCCTGTTGCAGTATTCCCTTTCTTGCTCATTTCTTCTTCTCTAGTCATGTTTCCTGCTTCCTTCTTCCACCCGTATTAAATCAACGAAGAATAAAAAAAGGTCCTCCACAGTTGGACAGCCAGATTGATTGGTGACAGATGCAATGTTTACTCATGTAGCCGACGCTCTCAACTATTTCACTTTCCACAAGGTTGGGGAAAAAAAAGTACACTCTCATTTCTCTTGACACCAGAACTGCCAGTGGGCTAAAATAAATCCCGCAGTTTTCAAAACACTTTCACTTGTTTCGGTAATTTCCAACAAGTCCTTTATTGTTTTCTTCCTGGGAACACAGCAGAATGGCGCGTATAGCTCACTTTGAATATATTCAGTCAACACTAGACTTAAAGCTGAAACACATATTGTGCAATTCAAATGGCCGTCCAAACAACCTACAGCATCAAAACGAATAGATGATTCAGCAATAGAGCACTTTTTGTAGAGTGAGACTGAATCAAGAAGATAAATACTGTATAAAAGCATGAAGGGAATTCAAAACTCATTACAAGGTAATAGGGTTGTCACGAGGGAGGTCACCAGAGCTGATTGCAAATAGTTAAACAGTGTGTGCGCCGGCAGGGTTAACATTTATGACAACTGTTCAGTCCTTCAGTGTAGCTGAAATGGGAGCTTTACTGACCTCTTGAAATTCCTCATAAAGTGTTGTTTAAATGACTATCTAATCTGATCTGGGTATTGATTTTCGTCTTTTGTTGACAACCCTACAAGCTAATACATGTGGTGTGAACAAATCTAGTGCAATAAAGACTGAATAAATCACCTTGGAAGGTTCTCTCAGCCACCAGATTATGTGCTTAGTCCAGCAAGCCATAACTTCACCCCAGAGCTCGCTCTTGATCAACTTATTGACTTTGCCCTGCAATCAGAACTAGTTTCACCTTTCAATTACTGATGCCTATGCTCTTTACATCAATGTAAATTTGATTTGATGGGTAATCTGTGCAGAGGTGGTTAAGGACATGATCAGAACGGTAGTTAAAAAAAGGTTTAATAAACTAATTTGCTCATATTTCAAGTTGAGTAGCTTAGTTTGGTCTTTCTGCTCTTTTTTTTCTTTTGTTAATAAAAAAAATAACATCTCACACAAAGACACCGATGGGCTACGAGACAGACAGGCAGGGGATGGACCCATACAAACACACAAAAGACAAACTTGTTTAATGTTTCATCAAAGATGAGCTCGCTGTGGGTAGTAGACAATCCTGGAGTTTGACAAACACGGAGTGAAATGACAATGGGTAGGAGACGTCTTGGGTGAGAGGCTGTCTTTTAAAATGCAAAAGTCCATTTCCAGTTGAAAAGAACATTGGCTGTGTGGAAGCGTCTGACTTGACAATTACATGAGTGGTGCGAACGGCACTGCGCCTCCACTGATAACCCGTCACATTCTATTAAAACTCCAGCACTCCAAAAGAATGCTCAAATGGAAGAAAATTATCACAGACACACACATGCACACTTTTAAAACAGTAAAACCTTCCGACAAAGATTCTTTAGCTGCATTATGTCTGCTTTAAAGGACAAACTGACGGGGGAACAGCAACTATCAACTGAAATTATGCAGAAAAAATATAGTTTACAAAGAATGGAACAAAGACTGAAAACGACTGTATGTATGCTCCGTCTGCTACTGAATGCTAAGCCATTGCGGCGGCTTCTACCTGTAGTTTCAAAGGCTCCTAATGGCCCGAGGTTAGCTTTGGGGCTACAAGCAATAACTTCATAGCTTATAGGAAAAGTTCAGGGAGTTAGTACTTCAGGGGGATACATACATAAGACAAAAGATCCACTATGGTGCTTCATATATACAGTAACAGGTGTTACTTTTTTTGCCCTTCCTTCCCTCTAACTGCATCCTCCCTCTCATTTGTCCTGCCTTCTTCCCTTTGAAAACAACAGAAATTAAATTGCAGAAAACCTACGACTGAAACCGTTTTCTTCACAGAGGCTGAATGGAAAAGCACATCACACGTGTCTCCCTTCCTCACCATCTCTCTCACTCATCACCTTTTTTTTTTTAAACTTTCGATCTGAGCGGCGTTCCAAATGAGGGATCCCTCATGCACTTGTCCCGCGGCTAGGAATCACGTTGACGCTCCTCTCCTCCTCCTCCTCCTCCTCTCTCAACAAAATGATTCATTTTTCTATTACGCCGATGAACGTGTGAAATGAGCTATATAATCAATAGCATAGGTTTGTAAACAGCAGCCACACTCCAGGGAAAATGTGTTTTCTTTTTGAAAATAATACACTGCCTGTGTGTGTGTGGTAAAGAATGCTCATCTGACAATGTTTACAAGGGCAATTTGCAGGAAATAAAGACACAGGCAGCTCAAAATGAAGGTATATTTCATAACAACAGCAGGATGAACAGGCCGAGATTTGAAAAGAGGACAACAATATCTACAGCAAAGAGCTGTTTACTTACTGTACTATGTTTAAAGTGAAAACCTTGCTCTGAAACTGGGCTATGCATTTTTGTAAAGTAGAAAAAGCTTTGATGTGTTGAAAATGGGTAAAAAAAAAAAAATATATATATATATATATATATATATACACATATATTCTATGAATTGCTGCTCACAGTGATGTTCACAGCCTGACATTTGTCCCTGTATCACTTACGCTCTGCATAACCGCCAAAAGGTTCACTTAAGAGTGCAAATGTGTGTGACAGAACCGGAATGTGTGAAAATAAAATGGGACTCATCCCCACGTAAAACCCCAATTCCAAAATAGCTGCTGCTTATAATGTAAGTAAAAACAGAATGCAATGATTTCCAAATCGCATAAACCCAGATTTTATTCACAATAGAACACTGAAAACAAAACAAACATTTAAACTGAGAAAATGTAACATTTTAAGAAAAAAAAAAAGGCCATTTTGAATTTGCAACATATCTTTAAAAAGCTGCGACAGTGCCATGTTTACCACTGTGTAGCACCCCCTCTTCTTTTAATAACAGTCAGTAACAACTACAACTGTCTGCTTTTGAACTGTGGTCCATCCATCCATCCATCCAACATGATTATTGTTTAGGACAGGGGCAAGATCCCTCTTACAATGGCTATAACTCAATCTGCTATGGGACACACACCGAAGGGACTCCTTGTGCATATCACTGGAGAGCAAGTGGCTTTAACAAAACAGCAGCGTTTGACAGTGTGGGAACAGCACTTTTGAACCAGTTCCAGCTGACACTGGTCAAAAGGCAGGGTATGTCCTTACAGGTAGGCAGTCAGACACAGAGCTGGGACAGACACTCATCCGAGCTCACATTCACACTTACCTAAGTGCAAATTAACCCAACCTGCATCAGTTTTGACTCTGAGAAGGAAGCTCAAGCACTCAGAGGAAACCCATGCAGGCACAGGGAGAACATGCAAACTCAACACAGAGATGATTTAGCCACAGTGCTCGCATGACCATGTTGGTCATGGTGCAGATTTATATTAAAGTGACTGTTACAATGCATGAAACTGTTTACAAGATACAATGGAATCTTTATATTCACAGCAACATATTAACTAAATTTTGTTCAAGTACTTACTAATAGCTGAGCACGGAGCTTCTCATCCTCAGCAGAAATCCTCTCCTTTATAAAAGCCTGATGGAGGCTCTCTTGGGCCGTAGCTCGCTGTGCAGACAGGAGTCTGGACACTTCACCCTGAACTTGGGACTTAGCCTCAGCCTGAGCCTGCGCTGATGCCCGGGCCTTCTCAGCCTCTAGCCTGTGTATCGTCGAAAACAGAAATTCAAACTTTTGACATGTCTGATACATAATCAAAAGGCATGAACACCACAAACATAGTGAACAAGTCCAGTCCAGTGACCAGAATCAGATATGGAGAAGCCTAGCAGACAGGTTGCCATTTCTATGAATAAAAGCAGCACTAATAATGGAACTTTAAACTATATTTTTAAAAAAGTGTGTCATGTTATATAATTCACACCCAAGTGTAACTGAAACCAGATGTACACTGTTCAGATGTTTGTCAGAGGTGTTTTTTTTTTATCAATTCCAAATAATAACACTGAAGAGTGATTTTACAGTCCATAAAAAGAAAACACTAGCATTTAACCAAAATAAGAAACATCCGTTTATGTAGCAGTGGTATAGACTGAGGCAGTACATTCTTCGCAGACACAGGACCACCATTTGAACCCTGTCATTGGGTTCTCATAGTTGCCTAGCAACGCACTCCCTATTCGGTGGCAGTGTGCTTGATTGAATAAGGAGCAACATCCCTGAAACCCTGAAAGTCTTCCTCTGCTAGGAATCAAACAGTCACGACAAGGTAAAATAAACACAGAACAGACAAGGGTGACAGACATACTGAATTATGACAGACTGAAAGAAGACAGCAAAGATCTTAATAAGCATCTGCATCGCAGAGATACAAAGAAAACTGTGAAAAATACTCTTGACATGAAGGAATACGAGTCAATGCAAATTCCTTTACATTCAAATCATCCATCTATGAACCTGAGCAGAGGTCTCACTCATCTCTTATTGTATAATAAGCTATGAGGCCACATTGCGAAATCACAGCAGTTGCCTATAAAATGGGATTCATTGGAATAAGTAGTTCTTCCCTTTTTTTTCCCCATCTCTTCTCAAGAATTCAAGTACGGAAGAGTTAAATGACTCATTTACAGCCTCATCAGGTTTGTGCATGGCTCATTATGATAATTTAAATGGATCATCCTACACAGCAAGTGTATAGCGAAAGCCATGGGTGGCTTGTTCAACTCATGGCTATATTTTCTTGACATTACAAACATCCAATAGGATTTCATTTTTTATTCTACTTCAAATAAATCACATTTATCTATTCATTCACCTATGAATGTACCCAAAATTTAGACAATGACAAACTATGATGGACAGAATGGACTAACTGACCATTCCAAAACACTGGCTTTGCGGAAATGATAGGTAGGTCTAATTAAAATATGTGTCTGCAATGCCATTAAATGTTGAATAAAGTGAGGTTAGATGGGGAACCAGATGAAAAAGCCTAAAAGAGAGACAAAAGTAAGGAGAGAGTGTGAGCAGTGGCGACATGACATGTTTGGCCCTGAGGAAGTGAAGCAAAGAAGAAGTGAAGCAGGGAGTGAGAGAAAGAGATGGAGAGAGACCAGCCATGTCCAGTCTCACAGTCCACTGGGCTGCACACGTCAGCAGACTCCATCCATCATCAGGCTCCAACTCACGGACACACAGACACACAGGGTGCCTCCTAATGGCCTTTTACATTCACCATTTCCCCTCCGATCCACGCCTCCCTGCCTGCACTGCTAATGCACCTAAGCTACCTTTATTCAAGAAGCTTTGGCTATTGCTAAAACTATGACACATGAGTGACTGTACATAACTTTTCTCAAGGAAAGGGGTTTGGTTGTAGTCATGTGGGCCACTAAAAGCTACAAATTTAATCTTTAGGACATGCCAAGTTTTATCATACTAGCACTTTTGGCAGAATAGAATTCAATAGAAATGTACTCAATGAGGAACTGACAACACACAAGGAGAGAGCTGTTTGCCATTTGCCATACAAAAAAGTTTGCCAAGTCATTTTGCTGAATAGATAAGGAAAATTTCAAAACACCACGGTTCCTGCTGTTCTGAAAAGGTTAAAAAAAATCTTTCATATTTTTTTTTTCCAAGGGTGTGGGTAAACTGAGGAAATATAAGCTATTCATATTACTATAAGAGATCCTGTCAAAGTACCAAAAGCTACCATATGAACAAAAGGAAGAAAGAAGGCCAAGAAAATAGACAGCCTAGCAAAAAAGCCTTTTTTTTTTTTTCTCCCCTGACTTCCTCACAAGTGCTAACCCAAGCAAAGACTGCTATCACTAGCAGGATGCTATCTGTCTGCTTCACCTCTATTGCTTTCCAGTCATTATTGCCCTGTCTCTGGGATATTGGACGCATTTTTCATTTGACTGTAGAAGATTGACACTAGGAGGAAAAGAGGAGCTTTGAGGTAGAGAATGGTTGAGTCAGAGAGAGAGAGAGAGAGAGAGAGAGAGAGAGAGAGAGAGAGAGAGAGAGAGAGAGAGAGAGAGAGAGAGAGA
>JAVDPK010002765.1:80845-97747 GCA_034780415.1 Cichlasoma orientale | reverse complement strand
GTGTGTGTGTGTGTGTGTGTGTGTGTGTGTGTGTGTGTGTGTGTGTGTGTGTGTGTGTGTGTGTGTGCGCGCGCTTTGGGGGCTTTTTGTTTTGTTTTTTGATAAGTATTTACAGTTCAATAGCATTTGTACTGGCCTAATAAATTGGGAATAGGAGAAGCTTCACAGTAATATGATTAATTCTACAAGAGGCATCATTTGGAAGAAAAGGCTCTGCGGTAAATATCATGCAGAAAATGAAAAGGCAAGATGACTGCATCACACACATATACAGAGATCCTGAGAAAGAACTGTTCTCATTGCCTGTGAGATCAAGGTATTGTTAGATTTTTTTTTTTTTAACAGTTTGAAAAACTATTTATTTTCCAAAAGAACTATAAGAGTGCCTGCTGCTACTAAGCAGGTACTGCAGTGGTGTCAGGGTAGTTATCGGTGATGTTATAGTGGTGGGATGTGAACAGATTGTTGCTAGGATGCTCACTGCATTTATCAAGGAATCTCTGGTACAAGGTGCTCAAGTGTAGTTGCCACCTAGTTGCTGCTTTGGTTTGGTTTTTGAGTTCTACTTTACCGGGAAGTTTATTTTACTGGGAAGTAAAATAAGTGAGAGAGCCCTAACCATACAAACTCACAGCTTATTAAAAGGCATGGAATGCATATGAAAGTCCACAGCAAAAACACAGGTGAAAATAGCATTACTCGAGTTAATGACACTCGTTAGCCTGCAACAAAAGTTTCCCAGCACGTGCCAATTCATCAACACAGGGGGTGCAATGGCCCAGTCAAAGTCCAGACCTCAACATGATTGAAATGCTGTGGCAGCACTTTAAGACAGCTGATTTGTTGGCATAACAAATGCCAACAAATCTCAATGAACTAAAGAAAGATTGCAAAGAAGAGTGGGCCAAACCTCTTCTACAACGATGTCAGAGCCTGATAAAGTCATCCAGAAAACAATTACTTCAAATAACTGCTGGTTAGTTGGTTCTACAAGATACTTAATCATGAGGTGTACTTAGTTTTTCACAATGGAGTCCTTTGAAAACGTTCTATTTCAGATGACTATAAAACAACTTTTTCCAGTACAGTCCAAAAATGTAAATATGGAGTTGAAATAGCACATAATAGGTACATTTGGGGCATTATTAGGGGTATTCAAGCCAAATGATCGTTATGATAACAGAGGTATTTCTTGGTGATAGCTAGGGATGTCTGGGATGGTGGGATTCAGAGTAGCTGATAAGTAGCTGTTTGATTATTTGGATGCATGAGGTGGTTGCCTACTGTGGTTATTTAACAGCACTCTACTCTTTGTATGCCTGTAAAGCACTTTGTAAGCTCCTTTTAAAAGAGCTAAACAAAATATATGATGATTAATATTAGGAAAACCACTTTTACTATCGTCATCTATTGTTATTATTACTATTATGGGTGTAAGAGTACTGCAAAGCTGCTACAGAGTACTTCACAGTAGTCACAGAACATCACAAAGAGGAGACAGTAAATACAAGTGCAGTCACACTAACAATATTGCTGATTCAAATACATTTTAAGATATAATTACTGTGCAGAAATAATGCGTTGAATTCAGGATCGTTATTTTTTTTTTTAAATAACCTCACAACTTTAGAAGTCTTTGGAAAGTTGTGCCAGTTTTGTGTGTGTGTCTGTGTGCGTGCGTGCATGTGTCTGTGTGTGTGTGTGTTTGAGCTCATGTCTGTGATGTGAAGATAAAAGATAAAAACAAACAAAATGTTAGACTCTGTAGGATAGACTTTCTGCGTCTGATCTGGGAGCAATAAAGAATTTAATAGACGGGATGGTTAACAGGGTAGGAAGAAGGAAGCTCGGAGAGAAGGTCAGCATTCTCACTCAAAAGTCTGACATGCAATTATATTGCACAAGCCAACACAGGCTGCTTGAATACATGTTGAAATAAATGGGAAGAAGTTTCATAACAACTAACCTCTGAGTGTTAGAGCTGGAGATTCAAACCCATGCATTTGATGCATGGGGAGAATGATTGCGAGAGGGATTGGGTGGGGTGGGGAGGCAAAATGAAAAGTATAGGAGTGGGATACAGGAAAAAAGAAAGAAAGAAAGGGGAAGACTAAAGGGCAAGGACAAGAATGGCAACAGGGAGGAAAACTTGAAAAAAATAAGAGAGAGAAGAAGAACCGGATCAAACAGTGACGCAGACCGTTACAGAGGAGAGACAGGTTGGTGTAAGAGTTCTTTTACCCTCATCCCTCCTTTTCTCATCCTTTTCTCTGAGTCGTTCTGCTCCGATGCCTCTCAGAGAAACGGCAGAGGCAAATCTTCTCCCTGCACCCGCGCCTTGCAACAAATCAGTTTAGGCTGCACCTAAATGAACTCAGAACTCAGAGCCCTTCCTTCACTCCTACCAGAGCAAAACATGCAAAGCCAGATCTCCGAGTTCATTTACCGCCCTAAAGCCAAACAGAGGAAATACCGCCTAATCTTAACACTACCCATCCTCAAATATCCCAGGAACTGTCTGTCTAAACAGTGTGCAAGATGGAAATGAGAAACAATATTAAATGTGAAAAACAGGAGAACAATTAAAAGCAGCGAACAGGAAAAAGGGGGGATTCAAGGAGTTTGGCAAGAGGACTTTCAACTGTTCTAGTTTGTTTTATTATCATCATAAATTTGTGAAACTTATAATAAATTAGACTGTAGGAATAAATGTCAAGCCTGCTGGCATCCTAACAGAAAAACTGCGGGACTAACCTTGACGTTTTGGCCTCGTGCATCTTATTTAAATGTGTTCTACTCACTGGGAGGTTCACATATTGTTCCATTTCCCTGTATTCATGCGGTGCAGCAGTTTCACTGCAGGATTCTTCATCTAGTGAGTAGTAAGACAAGTTCTTTTGAGACACCTGCACACCTTAAAACTACTTTACCTGTTACTCTAATTTTCCAGGAAAAAAATGGTCTCCTTGATGTGTATTTTAATGCAGCAATGACCACCATCATTATGCCTTGTTTTCCTTTAACAACATAATGCACTGTAGAAAGGTGAAATATTACTGCAATTTAATTGTGGTTCGACAACCCAGATGAAGAAAATAGGGCCATGTGTTCCACTCATGTCTTTCTGTTCAAAAGACAGCGCCAATTACCTATTTAATTATTATGTTCATTCAAAACAAAGTAAATAAGGGAAAGTTCAGCCAAATCTCCAACCATAACATAGCTCTTCCAGGGGGACACCAAGGTTTTCCTAAGCCACCCGAGAGATATAATCTCTCCAGTGTATCCTGAGTCTGCCTCGGGGCCTCGTCCTGGTAAGACATGCCTGAAACATCTCACCTAGGATGTGCCCAGGAGGCATTCTAGCCAGATGCCTGAACCACCTCAACTGGCTCCTTTTAATTAAAAATTTGTTTTCCATTGCAAGCCCCACTGGCTGCAGTCACTGTTGTCTTTTAAACACTGCTTTTATAATACAATTACACTAGGAAACATTCGGTGTCAGAAAGGCACCAAATAAAAGTAGATTTTCCATTTGGTAAGTACACTCTGAAGGCTACTGAAGGTTATCCAACACACTGCAGTGAAAATGCTTGCACCAAAGCAGTCACAGTTATTAAAGCTATAGCAAGAGTTTCTACTGTATATTTTTTTTGTCATTTGCAGGTGCACTACTTCTGTCCTCTGCTGTCTGTGTTACAGTTTGACAGAGGGGCCAGATCCATGTCTACTACACATTCAGTCTCTGAACTGTTACAACCCAAAGGCAATTTATTATAGCACCCAGTTAAAAATGATTATTCTTATACCAATCCCCTTATCTGATGAGATAAAAAGGTGTGTTCAGACACCAGTGCCACATATAAGTAGAGTAAATATGTTACAGGACAGGCAAAGCCACATCCTGACTCTGCTGGACTTGAATTAGATGCTACATAATCCCTGTGAAATATGAACTAACTGTTTAGCCAGTTCTCCCTTTAAAAGCTCTCTTCAAAGCCCAGAATATCCTTAATAGCTGTTCCATGTATTATTGCCTGCCAGCTGCTAACTAGGAACATGAATAGACAGTCATACAAACGGACAGAAATAATGAGCAAAAAAAAAAAGAAAAGAAAACGGACACAAGAAAAAGCAAACAGCAAAAAGGCCACGTTAAACACTAATCTGAATATGCATCTACACACTCACACGCGCGCGAGCTGGCTAACTGCTTGTTTACCGTTCCATGTTCAGTTAAGACTTCTTAAGAAAACGCAGCCCATGCCAAGCACAAACAAAAATTGAGGACTTGAAAGCCAACTACGATTTCAGTTAATTGCTAGGAGGGCGTAATTTTGAGGCACTTACTCCTGTGAACAGACATCAATAAGTGAGCTTCAGGAAGCAGTTACATAAAAAATGACCAGAAAAAGGAAAAAAAAAAAAAATCAATAGACAAATGATTTCTCAAAACTACTTGTTAATTTCTCTCATCTTGAATGAGCCTCAAAAATGAGGCTAATCGCCAGAGTAACACTACCTACCTCCTCCTGGATACAGAAAGATAGTGTGTGTGTGTGTGTGTTTGTATGTGTGTGTCCCGATACAGTACAAGTGTGTGTTTAGTGGCTAATCACAGCTGTTCATTCAAGATCATCCAGGCCCATTAAAGAGAGGGAGCAACTCGATTATCCAACATTATGGTATGTACACCTGCTACTTTAGGGGGAAAAAGAAAAGGACAGATGAGGAGGGAATGAAAGGAGAGTGGAGGAGTGAGAGAGGGGGAGACTGGAATGTGCCCCTCACATGAAGAGTGTGTTTCTTCATCAGGAAGGGCTAATGAATCACCCACTCAACACCCAGGAAATTATCTCAGGATAGCGCCCCCCTTTCTCAGACATGATTAATTGATCAGAAGAGAATGAGAGTGGGAGAGAAACACGGGGAGGAGAAAAAGTGCTGATGCACTTCGGAAGAGAGGTAAATTGGAAACAGTGGGGAACGGAAAGACTGGTGCTGACCTTTTTGACTATTAATGAAAGTGAAAAATGGTCACATCTGAAAATGTCTGAGGTTTCTTTTAAAAACCTGGAAGAGAAATTGACACTACTGTGGTGCCCTAATTCAAGCTGTCATGATCCACAAGAGGAAGCAAGGGAGGAGAAGACAGGAAGAAGAAGGATAGACAAAATATCCAAAACAGAGGGAACATCCAAAATTCAGACTTTAAGGAAAACCAAGAATTTTAATTTGAGCAATCAATCTACCTATCAAAAAAAAGTTTTTGTGCAAAACAAAAACTAATTTCCCCATTTCAGTGTGTGTTCATCTAACCAGGCTTGCAGCTCTTGCTCTGCCTTGGCCCTCTCTTGCTTCAAGTCTTTATACAGCTCATCAGCGATCCTCTTCCTCAGGGCCTCCTCATCGGCTTGATAGAAAAAGAGAAAAAAGGAGACAAAGACAGAGAGTTAAAGATAGAGATTTAAGCAAACAGCTGTTGTTTGTGGACAGGAAACTCTGCACCAATCAGTAAATGTGTAGTTCAGATTAAACATTTAGCCAGTAATGATTCAGTGCATGCAGTCTATGTTTCGTCTAAGCGGAGTACTTTGTTGCTAAATTGCTTAAAGACAAAAACTGTTGTCAGGCAGGGCTGCAACTAATGATTATTTTCATTACTGACTAATGTGCTTGATGAATGAATTAATCATATGGTTTCAAAACATTAGAAAAGAAGACAGATGTTATGCTAATGAAAAATTAAAGACTATAATTTCTCACAGCGAAGATTAAGTCTACAAATGTCTGACTGGTTGTAAACAAACATTCCAAAATGGTAGGATATAGAACTAAAAAATGTAAAAATAAGTTAAAACCCTATGCAAAAGTGGCAGAAACAAATTTTTTTTTAAATATACCGTAATTATTGCCACTTTTTTCTGTCAATCGACACAATTTCAGCCTTATTACGGACTGTTTGCTGAGTTCAGCAACATGGGACAGAAAGCTTGGCCCTCTGGCTGTGTCTAAGCCTGTATGTGTAGTTGGTGTCAAAAACAGAACGTCACAAAACCCACTCAAACCAAAAGAAAAATACCCATATGGCTTAAACCCAAACAAAGCAGCGTACACACTCCCGCCATCCCACCCCGTCTGCATATATTCATGTCAGGGACATCATATGTGTATGACTCCATGTCCTCGCGGTTTATCTTGGCAGGTAATTAAGCATGAAAGTAAAGATGCCAGCCAGCGACCAGGCCAAAACGTGCTCTGAAGACAGAAGCACCATGCAGTGTGCTGCACCACTGCAGTGATAGAGGGGGGAAGTGTCTGAGTCTGTCAAGATTACTCTAACAACGCATTACTTAGATAGGATAATCCCTATTGTCAGAGTCTATTATTACCTGAAAACATGTGGCAACAACAGGAAACAAAAACCGAATTCCAGATTAATCAGATTAGCATTAAGAGAAAACAATAAAAGCAGAAATATACCTAGCCTTTCTGTATTTATCATCTTGGGGTAATAAAAACATGCAAAAACACCAAATCTTAGAGCGATTCTTATATTTAAAAAGCTGGATTGCTTAATTATTTCCTTTGAATATCTGGAATACAGCTTAAGCATCAGAATGTCAATAATTCATCAAAATGCCTTATTCACTTCAATGTGAATTTTAATCACTTTTTTTTAATAACATACGCTTAGGATTTAAATTTAAGCCTATCACGAGTTACATTGTTCTGTTTAAAAGCCAAAGCCCTATTCCAGATTAAAATACAACAGTGTAATTAAATGTTTTAAATGTCACTCTGCCGAACCCTGCTTCCCACTTAAAACCTGTGTGTGTAAAACAATGTTGTCGTCTGT
The DNA here is from genome assembly GCA_034780415.1 of Cichlasoma orientale. Taxonomy (NCBI): domain Eukaryota; kingdom Metazoa; phylum Chordata; class Actinopteri; order Cichliformes; family Cichlidae; genus Cichlasoma; species Cichlasoma orientale. The sequence goes on along the minus strand of JAVDPK010002765.1, from coordinate 90,888 downwards.
GGCTCGACGAAAAAACAGAAATAAGGTAATGATACTGTTGAACTGACAACCCCGATTTATGCAGATTTTACAATAGTTAATGCAACTGGTGCCATGAGCGCTGAAATCGAATTTCAGTACTTCAGCAGCTTCGTAACACAAGACAATTACCAATATGGTCTCAATTTCCATGTAAAAACCTCACAAAGTTAACTTAAATGCTTCTTTAATTTCAAACATTTGTCTTCTCTGCAGCAAGCAACATATAACATGAACTCACAGCATGACTACATGGGGTATTCTCTTTACTTTCAGAGGATTTCGCTTTACTCACAGTAAAGAGAATGAATAAGACTCAGACAGAGCGAGGTTCAGTTTGACAGGGCTTCAGAAGAAACATGAGAACAGAGGTGGTGATTGGCAGTTGACAACTTTGTGCCGCATAGTATATCTTTAAAGGCAGAGGCTTCTGTCACCTACTGTCCGGAGTGTGAGAAAGTAATATCCATCATGTTTGACTGCACTCAGAAGAACCATTGATCTCACTGCGGAGGAGAGTCTAATTACAACTCTGTTAAGAGCAGCAGAGGAAAGACAAACCTGTAGGTCTGGAACCCTGACAGAGGCACGCCATAGGGTTGTCAAGTAACAAGTATTAATCATGTTTTACAAAGGCATGAAAACAGTGTGAAATATGCTATTATGTTGTGCTATATTTAATATATATGATATATTATGCAATAGACTCAGATTACCTACAAATAAAATCCTCTGAAAATGGAAATGTACACTCGAGTTACATGGGAGATTACTGACTGCAAGAGACCAGCAACTCAGCGATCAATATTAATATATCGCATCAATATCATATTTACTATAATGTCAGGCTAGCAATTTATTTTGATTACCTTAATACTGTGATGTGGTCAACAAAAATGACCACATAATTTGTCATCTTCTACTTTGCATTTGCAGATTGTAGATAGTGACTGAGTCCCAGTAGAAATCAAAGGTTTATGCCTTAAAGGTCGATGACCTGCTGAATATTTTTATAACAACAACAAACCAAACAAGTCAATCAAGCTGATGGACCCACAGAGAATCGTCACATGACTCTGCGGCTGATTTTTGATAACTTTTTTGCCATTCTCATTAATGCTGTTTTCAGGAATTGATTCATTTTAGTGAAATACCACTGAAAAACCAATATTTACACTGCACAATAACAGCTCTGGGGACACATATCTTTAGGAGTACTAAAACTAAATAAAAAAGTAATATCTTACTATAATAATCTGAAGTTCCTTCAAACCTATGACCTATGAATCATTCAAGCATAAAAAAAGGCACCTAACTCAAGGGATGAACCGGTGTTTTGTCTACATATAACCGACAAATTGACAAAGAACCAAATTTAAATTGTATATTTAAGAGCTTTGTGACTAGCAGCCTGTTGCAAAAACACATAATTTGTACCCATTTCTTTAGTTGAATCTATAAAAAATGTCAAAGATAACACAGTTATGATAAAATAGCATTTTTGCACAAACAAGGCGATTCCCAAAGAGCCTGATGTGTAGTGCTGAGAAACTGGTCAAGTGGAGGACAAAAGAAGACGTATCAGGACTAAAAAATATCTACAGCAGATGAACAGTATCTGAAAGTCATGTCCTTAAGAAATGGGGAGGAAAAAAAAAACAAAAACAGCAAAGACCTGATACAGGACCTGAGAGATGCATGTGGCACTTCAGTAGATCCATCAACTGTTCACTGAAGCCTCATCAGGGGTGGTCTCAGTGGAAGGATCACTGTCAAAAAGCCATTCTTAAGGAAGGGAAACGGGGAGAAAGGCTATCTGTAAAACGCGATGCTGGCTCTGTCATAGTTTGGGGCTACATTTCAACCTGTGTTGTCGGGGATTTTGTCAAAACCGATGCAATTATGAATGCAACAGTATCCAAATAAGTACTCAGTACTCAGCAGTCAGATTCTGATCGTCATGCGACTCCATCTGGAAGGCATCTGATTGGCAATGGCTTCATTTTTCATCGTGATAATGATCCAAAACACAATGTGAATGCAGTACAATCATACCTGGACAGAAAAACTCACAATGGAACACTAACAGTTATGGACTGGCCTCCCCAGACCGCTGACCTCAACATTACTGATAGTACATCATCGTCACTGCATTGCTCGTGCTTTATTATCTTCTTAAAGCGCCTTATAGCATTCCCCAAGTTATCCAAACACTGAGTCAACAATGCAGAAATACTTTATTTCATTTCCATGTTGGAAAAATTTGAGTGGGTCTAAGAAAAAAAAAAGTTTTGAAAATTTGCATTCCACTTTTTCACTCAAAGCACTTAATTCTACAATCACCCACTGACACAGCTATTAATTATTATACGTCCAGCTGTTTTCTTATCGCACACTGCTGACTCACCAGAAGCACGTTTCAGGCACTACTGACCTTCCAACTGGTGTACAACCCAGAGAGATAAAAATCTATCAATTACTTACAAGTTTTCAAAAAACATCTTTGCTGTAGTACCGTGTACTTGAATGGATACTAAAGTTGGCAGCTGGAGCCATGGGTTGAGCCCTGTCTTTATGAACTTTAAAGGTAAGGCTGCCATTTCAGCATCAGCTGCCCTTTAAAATATCTTACACTCACACTGAAAATATATACCCTGTAGTAGTGCGCTATGAAGATTAAGATTTTAAAAGTCCTCCAAGTTCAGGCAAGCTTAAGCAACTCCTCATTTATCACCACATCCTCTCCAGCCCTGCAGAGAGAGGCTTCGGATTGCTAACAGGCCCGCAGGGTCGGCGAGAGAACAGGTTCTGATATGATAAACACTGTCTGGGGTCCTTGAGGGAGGCTGGCTGGGGTCAGAGACAATTCCAGATCGACAGAGCCCGTGTCAATCCTGAGTAGGACATGTAAATGTTAAAAAGATTAAAAACTCATCATCTTTTTAGACGTGTCCCCCTCCTTCCCATTTCCACCAATCACTAAACCCTGTGGAAAAACCGTAAGAGGAGGAGGCGAGGCGGTGGAGCGCGGGCTATTGGCAGTGGAGATAATAGACGAAGGCAAATTGCGTTTCTCATCAGAAGTTTCATTAACCCCAGGACCCGCATGGAGGGCATAATCTGTAACATTACCACTTTCTCACGTTTCTACCTCGCGCTTAGTGGAGTCACCGCGCACCTTTCACTATATACAAATAGGAAAAAAGGAAGGAGATAAAGAAAACGCCGGGAGGAAGCTAGCAGCCCTGGCAATCAGATGAAAGTCGGAGATCATCTGATTTTCTCTTTTATTCCTGTTAACTAAATCTTGTCCAATGGAACACAACCTAACTGATCAGTTTTACATAACAACAAGAGCAGCTTTACATTTACGCACACACGTATATCATACGTCACCCACATTTCTCCATTTCCTTTGTCTCTCTCATTTCCCAATTCTGCCTGCCTCACCTGGGAGATATCTTTAAACAGGCTATTAGTCCAGAGCAGTGTGTGGGCTCTGGCACATGAATATTTATAGCACAATGGAGAAGGTGTAGGAGGTTCAACCTTGACTACAGTGTAATCAGCACACATACTGACTCAGGCCATGATTTAGAGACAGCCGACCTGCTGAGAGCTTCACTCGATACCCAACTCTCGTGGACGCACATAATCAATGTCCGCCTCATTAAGGTCACACCCTTTGAGGATTGGGCTGAACTTTGCAACATTTTTAACAAGATTCACATTCACATTCATCATACCATTTTTTTTATTCCTTAAAAAGAGCGTGCCTGATCAATCATCCCGAGTTGGCTCCCCCCCCCCAACTTCCTTAATACTTTTGTAAGCTCAGTACCTCATGGAAGCAAAAAGGTGACCTTGCAAGGAGGGTTTAATGTCAACCCGCATTACTGCTGTATGACAAATATGCCTGGCAGGAGGCAGCCACATACACTGATTAAAAGATGGTAATACAGCCAAAACAAACACAATCTTGCATTGTGTGCACAAGAATGTACTTTTATTGGTCCCAGGAGATGTGCGCTTCTTATCAAACTTCACATTAGTGTTTATAGACTGAATGAGAAATGAAAGGAAATGGAAAGACATCAGAAATGATAAATTAATGTCCCACAACAGACAGGTGACCACTTTAGGAAGAAATATGTGGGCTATGAAATATGCTGACAGTTTATCAAGAACAGTCCTTCACACAAATTAAGTGATATATTGTTCTATTTATCTTTTGATCTGAAAATTAATTAGTGCAAACAATGGAGTTATAACTTAATTTGTCTTTAAAAAAAAATCACTATTCCCACTCTTTTGAAAATATATTTTTCCAAGACATTTTCTGTGACTTGAGGCTGACAGAAATCAAAGCCTGGACTAACAATGTGGAAGCTGCTTGGAACATGTTGTACTGTGGGAAACTTTTGTATTGTGCTGGAACTCTCGAGTGAACTGTAGAAGATTAACTTTGTCCTTTTTATGTAGTGACATCAGAGAAGCATCTGATCAATTCCAAATTCATTCTGCACCATGATAACAAATCAAAACATCCAGCTGGTATCATAAATAACGACGCTATCTTCAGCAACAGATGATTTTGTACCTACAGAGTCCCGATTTCAACATCATAGACTGAGTCTAGAGTGAGAAAGTATAAAGCCGGCACAAATCCACGGAAGAACTGTGGAAAGTACATCAGAACTGCGTGTTTTAAAGGCAACAACCACAAGCAGGAACTTGTTAGTCTGGTCGTGACTGGCTCTGAAATTAGAGGGCAACAATAACTCAGGACTGTAGGACTGACTTAATTGCCTTTCTCTTTAAATTACATTGATCATTTAATTACTACAACAACTTTAGGAGGCCACTTTCAGGTGTTTAAATCTATTAGTTTATTGATGAAAACGTTTCTCCATCTATCAACAATTTAAGATTATTAAGGGTCTTTACTTAAAAACCAACCACAGCAGACCAGCTCTAGATAAAAAACAACCACAATATCAACGCTAATGCTAGTAAACAGGGAGAGTTTGCCAAGTGTTTGCAGATTTGTGAACCCTTTATTGTAACTGTGACCCGATCTGAGATCCGGACCACAGACTATATTTAAAAGATGGACGCAACCCTTTTGAAAAGTTTTTAATGGGCAGTAGGGGCGACTTCTATACAAGACTATGAGAAAACACTCTAATGCTCCCTTGCTTTCTGACCTCAACCAACAATTTACTAATAATTTACTAATAAGCTTGAAAGTCAATATTTGGTATGACCACCTGTAAACTGTGTCCACAATGGAAGCGATTTGCAGTGACGTAATGACCAGAGACCATAACAAGTGAATAGCATCCCACAACTTCAAGTGACTACTGGCAAAATAACCACTGGTGATGGTAAGTGGGCGGGGCCTGAGAAAAGCTTTTCTCAACTTTCAAGCAAACGACTGACAGAACTAACAGTGAGACCCCCAACACCACTGGCTGAAATGCAGCCCCAAACCATGACAGAGCTTCCACCGTGTTTTACAGATGGCTGCAGACACTCACTGTTGCACCTCTCTCCTCACCTACTCCGTACATGCCACTGAGACCATTTCTGATGAGGCTTCAGGGAACAGGAGATGGATCAACAAACGTGCCAGATGCATCTGTCAGTTCCTGTGTCAGGTCTTTGCTGGATTTTTTCCTATTTCTTCAGGACATGACATTCAGCTACTGTACATCTGCTGTAGATTTTTAGGCCTTTTTTTTTTTTTTGTCCTCTATTTGTCCAGTTACCTCTTTTTTTTTGTTGTTGTTGTTGTTTTTTTGTATTACACCATGCTGAGATATGCATGGTGTTTTTTGGCTAATACCTCTTTTGGAATCACCTTCTTGACGGAAAAATACAATTTTATGCCTGTCAAACTGTTATCTTTGGCGTTTTTTGGTAGTTCAGCTAAAGAAACAGGAACAAATGATGTGTTTTTGTGACAGGCTGCTAGTAATAAAGTACCTAAGGATAGAATTTAAAATTGTGTTAAATTGTCAGTCATGTGTAGACACAAAACTCAAGTTAGGTGCCTTTTTTACACTTGAATGATTCATAGGTCAGTGGCTTAAAAAATCCTCTACACTGATTAGCTTTTCAATCTACCTTTACTTTTGTCATTCTCACATCAGAATCACTACAGTAACTGGCCAGCCCTCACCCCTCCCCAAGACTCACAGCAGCGCTGGGATATTATCCAGTTATGTTACTTATTTGCTTGAACAAAAAGTCAAGTGGCACGCACGGAATTCAGTGTCATATCACGGAAGTCCAGTGGCCAAGTAAAAAAATGTAACACACATACACACACACTCTCCAACCACCTTCTTCCCTTAATGAGGCCTGGAGGTTTGTTGTGCGAAACTGCGGAGGTGTCGTTTTAATCACTGGAGTCAGTGTGGCGTGGCATAAGTTGGCCTTTTTTAATTACCTTACTGATTGAGCACAGTCAAGGATGGGGAAGCCTGCCCATACCCAGGATGCCACCCTCTGAAGAATCTGCACCTACGGCCCGTTCTGTTCTGTGTAATGAACAAGTAACATTCAAATGTCCTCCGCCAGAAATGTCAAGGGATAAGGGCCATGCGCCCACACTAGCAAGACAATAAGGCTAAAACTTTACTTTGAGTAAAAGAAAAGTGGAAGAAATGTGAGCTTTTGGCCGTGTGACTGTCACTCAACTATCCCTTCATTATCAGTGTAGTGTCCGCTGGAAACAAGCTGAACGCCCAACACTCACCACAATATTGGCACCTTTAAACGTTGACAGGGTAACTGTGTAAGGAAACAGTTACTTTTTTTGCAGATACAGGAAATACAGAGCAACATCAGTATTCAGAAAGAGTCGCACCCTGTGAATTAAAATCCAAAGTTCTCTGTGGGTGCTTAAAGGTTTACAGGGGTGTCCTCTTTCAAATAAAGTGTTAATTGATCCATCATTAATATAGAAATATTAATACCAGCTGACAGTGGTAAAAAGCCAGAGTTTAGCCTCACTATTTTAAATGTTCTTGCAAACTGCATGAAGGTAAAGGAGGTACTGTGACAGCCTGAGCTTCACAGTGACGAGGCAGAATCATCGCCCACTAATTACAGCATCAATTTATGAGCATTATTACAAGTTAGAATTAATCATTTCATTAACAGTTAGGGGATGGCAATGAATCATAATATGACCGTGGCTACTGCGAGGCCCATTTTTTAAATTAAGACTGATTACAATCTGCATGGAAAGTTGGGAGGCAAAAAGCTTAAGGTGGCTTAAAGCAAACACCCACACAATAAACATCATTAAAATTCACTGTAGCTGGACAGTTAAGTCCCACATAACCTTTGCTTTTTAATTAAGCATACGAGTAAAGAAGCATCCTATACATTTCAGGATAAAATGAGCCATTGCCAAAAACTATTTAATTCTTTGTTTTGCTTTTTTATAACTATGTTGTCTGTCAGTTGTTAGAAGAGAATGAAGTTTGTTGAGCTGCTTCTGAGGTCAAAAATAACAGTAACATAAATTTATTAAAAACTAAGTGGATATTCTGACATGGAACATGTGTCTGGTCTTAGCAATAACTGTTTTTTTTGAGGTCTCAGTAAGTCCTCAAACAAGATCAGCTTCTCTATTTCTCGAATTTTTAGGCTACACTTGATACTCAGAATGACAACATTCTTCATAAGTTTATTTTTTGTTAACAACACTGTTCCGGAATAAAAACTCACCAGCTGGTGCAGCAGAAGGTGGTGGGACTCGATTCGACTCAGGAACTGGAGTAGGTGATACTGGTTCAACTGTGGGCTGAGGAGGAGGAGGAGGAGGGGCAACTGGTTCACAAGGAGCATTAAATACAGGCAGGGAAGGGTCAACAAATGGCTTAGCAGGCTGTGGTGGCAAGGTGTTGACAGGCTCGAAAACAGAGGGGGAAGAGAGGGGTTCGGACTCGGTAAGAGGGGGAGAAGTGATGGATTCAGTCTTGACAGGGAAAGGGGGTGATTCAGTTACATGTGGAGGAGCAACAGGTTCAATAAGTGGAAGAGAGAGAGCAGTGGATTCAGCTTTAGGAGGAGATGATTCGGCTACAAGGGGAGGGGGAGCAAGCGGAGTGACTACTTCCACCACAGCCGGGCAGGGGGCAGGAAGCAGGGGATCAGCAGGAGCAAAAGCAGAAGCAGGAGAAGGTGTTGCTACAGGCTCAAGAGCAGGAGCAACAACAGCATCGGCAGCAGCTGCAGGAAATGAAGATGGGGGAACTATGTCAGCTATGGTGGGTGCTGTTACCTTTTCTACAGGTGGTTGAGGTGGAGGTGCAGCTACAGTCCCTGTGGCAGACTGAGGAGGAGCTGGAGGTGCAACAGGTTCGACAAAGGAAGGAGGGGGAGGAGGAAAGGAGGTGATTGGGTCAAAGAGGGGAGGCACTGGCCGCAGGACAGAAGTAGGCGCCGCTGGTGGTGGTGGAGTGGGAGCATGTTGTTGTTTCAGAGGAGCAGCAGGTTCCTTCATGCGCTTAATGACATTTTCAGAAAGCTGCAAAAGAGAGTGGAAGAAAAGTTTCACTTGAACACAAAGATGGAAAATTAGTGTTAGGCATGTATTTTCCTATAACACCACTGTTTGATTACAGATTTCTCTCAAACACAATATAACATTAAGAGAACATTTAGAGGTCACTTTAGGCATTTGTTTTTTATCTTTGGAGAGAACTAAGCATGAAATTTGCCTTGCTTTCAGTCTTTATGCTTAGTTATTAATGGCTTTAGTGCTTAAGTATAATTGGTATCAATCTTCTCATGACACTCTTGGTAAGATGACAAATAAGTACATACCTTAAAAGCTCGACTATTTTGTTGCTGTTAATAAAGAAAACTGTAGACTATGTTTTCCATTTTAGATAAGCACCAAAGTAACATTAGCCTAACCTTGATGGCATAACAACTGAGTAATAATAGAAAGAGCAGTACCAACTACAGTCTGATCCGCTCTGTTCTATATTTAACATCAGCTGACAAAGGCAAAGGACAACATTGCATACAAGACAGCCACACATTTGTAGTGACAAATTTCCGAAAAAGGTCATAAAAACTTTATTCAGTCTAAATATCACAGCAACTACAGGAGTGACGAACCACACGTTTGCTTCTTCAGATTGGCACACGCTGTCTGAATGAATGAAAATGAATTAAAGTTTCCAGGCTGCCAAGAGTCTGCGTCCTTTGAGCCATGTAGCACTCTTGATAACGTAACACTGCACTTTCAGCTTAGTTCGCTCTTGGATAAGACAGCACTGGATTAAGGTAGCCATGTAATACCTGTTCAACTAAGTTCTATCATATCACTTACCCGTATGCCCTTCACCACCGTTATGTTGTCGTTCTCATCTGATTCAAATGACACGCGGCGGGTGCTGTTGTTTGCTCCCATTGTCAAACGGCACCTTGTGAAAATGTCAGTTATCTATGTTACATGTAATAGTTGAAAGGTGCAATTTGCTTTTGGACAGTTTACTTGGCTCCACTCTCGCCTTTGCTTGGGATTGTCAGCACTTCCTTAGCGCGACGTATTTGAAGAACGTGCGAATTGATTGGACAGGAGCGTCATCACTCCGTGCAACAATGATTTTCATTGGTTTTTCTTGTCACGTGGTAGAGCGGGATAATGACGTGCAGCACTGCCTGTCTGAATTTCCAGTGTTGTGCTTGGCTTCAGTTACAGTAACTATCATAGCAGATTTGACACTATACAATGTATGTGCTACAACAAACTGTGTCAGTAATGTCAGCAACTCCTAAAATAATCTACATTCTGATAGCACAAAACGATGGTTATATGGAAATGGACTGGCTTTTACAAAGCTCTTTGCTAATCTTACTGACCACTCAAAACATTTAGACTACAGGCCACATTTTCATATTCATATCGGGGCCGGCGGTGGCATAGGACAAGGGTGGGCTCAGCCCACCCAAATTTGATTCTTGCCCACCCAATCAAAATCTCTCATACCGCCTGC
>JAVDPK010002765.1:57878-77592 GCA_034780415.1 Cichlasoma orientale | reverse complement strand
TCCAGCATTATCTAATTTCTCTTTGTTTCATCTCTGCAGAGGTGAGAGGTCTGCTCAGAAAAGACCAGATGATAAGATGATGCGAGACCCACGTTTTCTTTGAAGATGAGAAATCTTGAAATTAATCATGAGATGAAAAATAGATTCAGTGTTTTTCGCTGTTTCCCCCGCATTCCCATGGAAACAAGTAGCTAAAGAAACATCTTCTGCTTAATCACCCAGAGATGACATTTTGTTAGAAAATTCCAAGATGTGTAATTGAGAGGTGAAAAAAGGCTTACCCTGTTCAAGCAGCCTTCTAATCTTTGCATGGAATTTCACTCAGGATAATTAGTACAGCTATTATCATACATTAATAATGACTCATCTGGTAATTAGAATCCAAAAAATGCCATTTAAATAGATTTCTAAGCCAAGGACATTATTTTTTTTTATCACAAAAACAGTATGTTTCTGCTGAAGAGCTTCTCTTATTTTAATCTGTATCATTTGCTGTTGCTTTAAGAATCGCATAAATTAATTATGTGTTAAAAATCCAACTTGTTTTGGTAATTTTAGTGCCATCACTTTTTAAAGTGCTATCCAACATACACTTTTATTTGGTCAGGCAACCAGTTCAACTGCTTTTTTTTCGGTTGAAAGAAAAAGCCTTGCTCCTGCATTATTTGGAGAAAGCAAACCCAGTAGATTACTTGGACTGATAAGGTATAGTTTTGATGGGATGATGAGAACTTCAAATTTTACTGTAACTTGGACCTGGGAAGCTAGTCACCTTCAAAAGAAAAACAATGATTCCTGCATGGCACAGCGATAGCTTTTTTTTTTTTTTCGTGGTGAAGAAACACAAAGATCAAACACAATGTTATCTCTTCAGTCCACCAGCACATCAATCAGGGCCCAAGCTTCTGGGGATCGACCTCCTTTGCTCCAGAATCAATACACTTTCCCAGTCTCATTGGTACAGCAGAGATTGTCAGAGATACAGGGCAGGAGAGCAAAATCCAGCACTGTATGTTCTAAATGGGGTCAGCTATTAACTCACTGACACTCACTCTCTTGCACATTTCTTCCTTCCCCAACCTGTCTTTATAGGACTCAAGAGGCCTGGGCTGAAAATGTTACAGTGAAACTGTTTTCTTTCTTTTGTTAAAAAAAAAAAAAAAAAAAAAAAAAAAAAATCAGGAATAACAAGAAGAGAACATACAGTCCTCATCAACACCACACCACAAAATAACTAGTATCATAAACAGTGTCTGTAACACTGCACACAACCCACTGGATATATTTGATTCAGATCTCTGCAAATATGAGGGAAACAAGGTAAAAATCATCTAAAATACCACCAACTATTATTTGAATAGTTGGTGGGGCTGAATTAAACTTAGATATTCTCTCAAAAAAAAAAAATCTGGTCATATTTCAATAACATATATCAATTTGGCTCCACCTTAGGTTTCACGTGTGACAAGAGAAGACAGAGAAACTGAGAACCGCTTTTCAGGTTCAAACTACAGTTCCCAGAATCCCACACTGTACCCTCGCGCTTCTGACTTCCTGTTTGAGTGCCGCAGCTGGAAAAATGGCAGCTGATACAGGGAGATACAGGAGTGCTGTTAGCAAAAACAAAGACCCTTCTGGTCTTCTTATCTCTGTTATTAGGTAAGATATGCTAAGTTTTTCATATGTGCTTAACAGTGGGGTTAAGACGTCAGGAACTCTTCAAATGTGCTTCCATTTGCGCTCAGATATGGACTGACATCCACCTTTTACGCTAAGGCTACATTGTAGCTAGCTGCATCCTTCCTGTTATTGTTAATTATAAGGAGGGAATTAAAGCTCACGCATTGTATTTGAGATAGTAAATGGGCTAATATTAACAGCAGTTATTTTTTGCTGAAGGCAAGATTTTTCTTTAAAAAAAATGTTACCCACGACGTATGGGTCTTACTAAAGTTCAGTGACTATTATTTGGAAAACGGCAGTGTTTTCCTAATAAATCTTGTATACAAATTGAGAAAAAACGTAGCAAAGCCAAGTAATTTTTACTGGTCGGCTGGGTTTTTATGTGTTTCTTATTAAAGTCGGCAAATGTTGTGAATCGACTTTATAGACTTTAAAGTTTGGCAAAAACTGGAACAGCTTATCTCTAAATGATCGCGGAAAAACAAAAAAAATATAAACGTAGTAAACGAGGCAAACCTCATTGTTACTCATGCACCAAATTAGTTTATTTATTTACTGACAGGCTAAGAGTTTTTTTCCCCAGTGGCTCATTAGTTTGCAATACAAGAATCTGTATTGTTTATTTCATATACAGTCTTGCCTAAAATGTCTAAAATGCACAATTGTGATTGTGTGTATACCACAAAATCCATACGCTTATTAACATGCTTTTAGTTTTCTTTTTGTTCACGTTTTTTGTAGTTCAAATATAACTGCCATTTTTGGACAAAGGGATGCTGTTCTCACTTCTTGAGCAACAATATTTCCTTCAGATTCCCAGTATGGATGAAAATATTGAGTTGCATTTTACCTTTCTTTTCTTTTTACCTGATGCAGGACTCTGTCCAGTAGCGATGATGTGCAGGACAGGGAGACAGAGAAGAGTCGTCTGGAGGAGGCCTTCGAGACTTGTGATCGGGATCTAGACGAACTGATTGTTCAGCATTATGCCGAACTCACCACTGCCATCAGGACCTACCAGAGCATCACAGAGCGTATCACCAGCTCCCGCAACAAGATCAAACAGGTAGATTGGAGAGACATGTATACAAACTTCTTAAAACTCTTTTTAGATGAATGGTGACACCAAGTTTTATTAAAACAAACATTTATCAATTTATTCATTAATGTTGCTTCTCCTGCCAGTATTGTCTTTTTTTTTTTTTTTTTTAATCTTCAAAATGGAAAGGGTGACTTAATTTGAAAAACTCCCATTCACCCAAACACAAAAATGCCCACTTAACAGTCAGCTGAAGTCAGAATCATTAATATGGAAGATGTGGAGGACAGGCCCCTTGGTGCGCTCCACAAGCACAGCTGTACACACTGAGCAGAAAGATATTAAGTGTCCCAGTGATGCTTTTTCTCAGGAGTAATCTAACACAACCAAGATGCGCGGTCATAGTTCTGTCTTTACATTACAGTAATCACCTCGTACCTGTGTGGGTTCTCTTAGGATACTCCAAAGACATACATGTTAGGTTAATTGGTGATTCTAAAATGCTCATAGGCATGAATGTGAGCATGAATGGTTGCTGGGGGTGGGATTGTCTGCTTTCATTTTGAAAAATATCTCCATCCACATGAAAACACAAAAATTCATGTCAAGCACTCTCAAGAGCATGCAAAAGCAACAAGTAACCCTAACCTTGTAGAAATGTTGGCCATTCAGAACCCTACAAACAATAACATGATACATAGTCTGATGCCAAAAAAAGGAGATAAAAGCGCACAACTTTGACTTTGAAAGATGTCCAGATGCAAACACAGAATCAAAGTTTCATAAAATCTTTACCCTGTTAGGAGTTTTTCAAAAGCTCCATTTTTAGTGACCTAAAAAAACATTTATGTGTGGATGAAAGGTGAAAATGCAACATTTACCAAGATACCTGTGCGTGTGTGGGCAGGGCATGTGTAGGCCCTGCGATAGACTGTGATTGACACTCTCTCCAGGGTGTACCCCTTCTGTTGCCTTCTGATATCTGGGATTGGCTCCAGCCCGCCTCCTAGCAGCCCTGAATTGGATGAGCAGTTAAGAGGATAGATCCCAAAAGTGGGGAAATTACTTTGTTACAGCAGCCAAAACATGAAAAACAACTTAGCACAAGAAAATAATAAATACAATATGACAGGACAAAATAGCTTGGAAAGTTAAAAAGTTATACTAAAGGAGTTCAGTTCAATAAAAAATACAAAAAATAGAAAAACTCAGTAAATCAAAATCTAAAAATATGATACAATAAGGAGCTTAGAGTTAAACTAAATGGAGGTATTGTGGTATGAGATGGTAAAGATTTTCTGTGTCTGTCCTTGTGAGAGTAGAGCTGAAATAGATGTTAGAGAAAGGATCCACTGCCTTTCCAGAGGTGGAGGCTGGTCAGGAATCTTTTTTTATGCATAACCATTCAGTTATCTGGATGGCCTCTGTGCCAGCTGATGGAGGAATCTAAACCGTGTATTGATTCAAACTGGATTCAGACAGCCATGGCAATCAAAAATTTCCAAAGTAATATGGACAAACAGCAGCAGTTCAATATTTAGGCCACATAGGTGTTACTTTGCAGTAACTTGTCGAGGATTACCCCACTTTTCAATCACAGCCAGTGTATTTCCTCCACATTGCTTCTTAATGCTTAGATTAATGTCCCTGTCCAATTGTAAAGTCCTGGAGTCCAGTACGGTCACACTGTGGTCCGGGAAGTGTGAGTGTGACAACGTCTTACTGCAGCCCTGCAGTCAAACACATCAAACTGCACTCACTGTTCCCTCTGGCCTTACTCATCTCAATGCGCTCGTCCATATTATTGCCCAAAAACGTCACATTCCCTGTGATGATTGCTGGAATACCTACAGCACGGAAACTCAGTTTCCTCCATATCTCCTCGGGGATTACAAGTCTTGCTCCGGGCAGTAGAAGTGCCAGCACGATGAGCTGGTGAAGAGCGTAATGCAAAAAAAAAAAAAAATCATCAGTAGACTTATAAAACTTGACATGCACACCAAGGGGACCCTAAAAGTGAAATAGATAAATAGAATTCAGCCATAATTAATTTTTATTATTAACACCTGTGCTTTTCCATTTAAAATGTGTGTAATGTAATTTTGTATTCTAACCACTACATAGTCCCAGGTTGGCTCTGCCTAATTCCAACCTGAAATCTAACTAGTCCATTAGTCGCAATTGAAAATGCATGTGTTGGTGTGCAAGGCGTTTAATTTAATTGTAAATTATTTCAATGCACTTATGTACTAAATCACAAAATAACTACAAAGAAATAATGACAATTTCAAGGAACTGGATCTCATTTTCTTTCTTCATATCACCTGCATTTTAAAGATGCCTACACCAATTATAAATGTATGTCTCTTGATGGATATCTAAACCAGTATTAATTTTACACACTGTATAACACTGAATTGTGTCTCTCTGCTTGCTTTCGTCAACTTGTTGCAACAGTAAGCAGCCCTCTCTAAACCTGGTACTGCCAGAAGTTTCTTCCTTTTAAACGGAAGTGTTTTTTCTCCCCACTGTCATCAAATGCCTACTTATACGGGATTGTGAAATATGGCTCTGGGTCACTAAATGTCTCACTCGGTCCTGCAGGTAAAGGAAAACCTCCTGTCTTGTAAGATGCTGCTTCACTGTAAAAGAGACGAGTTGAGGAAGCTGTGGATAGAAGGCATAGAACACAAGCACGTTCTTCAGTTGCTGGATGATATTGAAAGCATCAAGCAGGTCCCTCAACGGCTGGAAACTTACATGGCAAGCAAGCACTACCTTCACGCCACAGACATGCTGGTGAGTAGAGTGATGGCTAAGGATGGGATTCATAGAAGTGTAATCTTGCATCTGAATATGTGTGAGATGTACAGGTTTTAAAAATGTGAGACCCAGAAAGATTGGTTGAAAATTTTGGTATTTGGCCTTTTTTTATTTTTATTTTAAACATGTTTCATCTTGCTTGTTTTTTTATGGATGAAAAAAGTGAGAAATGGAAAAAGGAAGAGATTTTTGTCTTGTTTCTTTCGACATATCAAGCAGGGACCCGTGGTGTGCACAGTATGCACATATAAACACCAGTATTTATGAAGTGCTGCTGCTAAAGATTGATTTCCTGGCACCTCTCATCTCTTAAAAGAACCTCTTTCTAGCCTTGAACAGTCCAGTGGGTGCAACCCACATCAGTGAGGGCACTGCAGGTGTGTATGTATGCGTGTACGCCTGTTCTTTTGATGTATGTTTTGCAGTATGCTCAGCAGGGGAGCTGAAAGATGGCATTGAGGACTAAACGACCAAGCTCTGTGATCTCTCTGTTTCTTACCTTTTTTTCCCTTCCCTTTCTGCCTTCCTCTGTCACCCCCACACGTCTGCCTCCAGACTTTGGTAATAATTAGTTTGCTAGAATGGGGTTATCTGAGGAGGAGGAAAAAAGAGGAATGATGGTGCACCCATAGGACCATGAAAAATCCTCTTTGTGGGGGTGGAAAGAAGTGGAACTTCATTCAGCCTGTGCTCAGTCAGAACAGCATGTTTTAAAAAGGTTGCGGAAAGTTCAGTCAGTTGGATGCTTTGCCTCTGTCTTGCCTCTTGTCAAATATGTTCTACTTGATCAGGATAGTGGCATTTTATTTGCCTTTACATATCAAAATGTTGTTGGATGTACTCCTACCTTTAGCTCGGTTGACATATTTATGCAGTTCAGGGATGAATAATGTATGAACAGTCCACTTTAAGTAAACGAGACTCAAGCCAAGGACGTTAGTAATGTTTATAAAATGATGGAATTACCTTGAAATAACTTATTTGAATGATTCCACCAAACTTTAAATTTATTTTGCATGATTTATTATTGACACGATGAAAGAAATGCACCACATGAGCTAAAATAAAACTGTTTTTAGATAGTGGACACCTAGATATCAAACAGCAATCTCAGCACGAGGCGACCGAAAGCTTCTTTTTTAAAGGTCCACATGCATACAATAAGAGCCATGAGTCTGCGTTACACGTGAACTATCCTGTTATTTCTAACCATCTGACAATCATCTAACCATCTTTATATATAAATGTAATGTGTATTGACAATTGACAAATTAATAATGTCACTCCGGTGACAGAAATTGAGGTGTGATAAAAATCATACCTGAGATACATTTGTCCATTAATCCCATCTTCTTGGATTTCTAATGTGACTTATTCTCTTAGATTTGCAAGACTCAGGGGAAGCCTTTTGATGCACACCGAATCTCCTCCAGTGTGTCAAAATAATAGATTGACTTTATTTTAATTTTGTGGAAATGAAGAAGCTCACTGGAAGGCCCTGTCAAATCTGTCAATTGGGGGAAGGTGGTGAGTGTGGCAAAAAAAAACTGCACACAAACCATGGCATGCCCCATAGGTCAGGTCCTTTTCCCCAGATTTTCTACTTCAGACACCTCAGTTTGTACAACTTCTTGTATGTTGAAAACACATGGGTAAGGATTCTAGATCTGACCTGACATGCTGCCTTTGGGCTTGGAAACTGTGGACTCTAAAATCTGCTGGGTGGTAGCCAGAAACTCGGCTCCCATCCCTAGTGATGATCGTCCACTTGAAATTTGGGTGTCGACAATGTAAGCAGTCAGAACGGGATTTCCATTACAGCTGTGCTGGAAGGTGTCCAGACATACGACAGAAGATGGTTTTGAAGGGGAAATCAACTCATTTAAATCAGCTGAGGTTTTTCCGTTGTTTCAGGGGCTGTTTCCAGAATGTTTTGATTATACCTTGTACTGTACGAGGAGTAGAGTAGGTAGGAATTATTGTTTTTACCCTGCTCTATTAGGGGTGCTTGTAATTATACTATATATGTGACTCCATGCTTCTTTGACTCCAGTGTCTTCCACATGTCTTGACTCCAAGAAGGATGTGAGGAAGAGATGCTAGAAGGGTGGTGGAGCCAATTAATGAATTTGATTTAAAGCTTTATTTTTGATGAATTATGCACAGTATATTGGGAATATGGGAATTGTAAATTGACTCAGACTTGTGTATTAAAATGTAGAGTGTAAATGCTTTGCCTTGAATATCAGCCTTTTGAGACCATAATTACATCAGCTGCTATTTAAGAGATAAATGGGTATGAAGTCACAGTCATTTAGATTTCAACAAATTTCTCCACATCTTGATATCACACATTTTGTAGCCTAAATCAGTAAGTAAGATTGATTGAGTCTTTTTTTAAATTAATTACTGCTGCGTAAAAAAGCAGAATGCAGAATTTTGGTATGTAAATGAGAAAAAACAACAACTACAAAAAACTAAGTATTACAACGAAAGTCAGCGGACTTTTGGGTGATGTTCAGGGTCTTAGCCTAGGTGTGCTCCACAATGTCAATAGGGAAGTATGTGGTTACAAAGTTGCCTTCACAGGAGGCTACACCTGTGTTTTGTTGCTTATACTTCATCCAGAAGCCTCCTCACTTCTTGTCTTGTTGAGGTACTTTAAGGGATTGGAAGATCCTCTGTGATGGTGGAGGGGAGATGATTTTTGGGAGGATGATTTCTCTCTCTCACTATTCTACTTTGGCGTATTCTTTTCAACATTGTGCGTGCCTGTGTTTTGTGTGAGGCTTATCTCTAAGGGTTGACAATTAGAATTCAGACTATGCTCTGTGTCTACTATTGAATGGCAGCCTTATATCCCATGGGGTTGGTTAAAAACCAGACTGACTTTGGTTGTAGAAAATCTCTCCTCTCCTCTCCTCTCCTCTCCTCTCCTCTCCTCTCCTCTCCTCACTATTCCTCTGGCTTCAATTCACAAGAGGCTTCATATTCTTCATTAAAGTGACAGGTCTGGCCCCCTAATGTAATGATGTTAACAAGCCTTCCTCTGTCATCCCAGCCCAATGATAATGATAACCCCCCCCCCCCCCCCACACACACACTCTCACACAAACACGTAAACGTTAAATGATTTACAGTCGTACAATTACACACACATATAATCAGACATTATATTAAGCCAAAGCAGGCTGATCATGCAGTGCATTAGCTCATCTTCTCACTAATGTGACTCTCATTTGCATCAACACATATTTGACCCATGCTCCCTGCCCTGCAGCCCTCTCCACTCCCCCCAGTCCATTCCCTTATGTCCTGCCCTGGCCAATCAAATATATCAGCAGTGATATAATTTGGCTGTTAGTGCCCCTGAAATGCACACAGACCCCACATAAAACCCATTAACACACATACAGACCAGCACATTTTAAGCATGAAAATGTATTAATTGCCAGCGTGCTGTTCCTGAACTAAGAGGGAAAAAGCATGGATTTCAATAAATAGAGGGCATAACTTGTGAGCACATGGTGATACTTGACACCTGTGGGTTTTTTTTTTGTTTTTTTTCTTCATATATTACATGTTAGTGTTTATTCTGTTCAATAGAAATGATTACATTTGTTCAACAGCTTTATCATTGCTGCCTTTCTTGGAGATGGAGATAGACAAAATTCTCAGAGAAAAGGGAGTTTCTCTGAGATTAAGTGTCCTTCATTTCAAAGACTTCCTAAGCTGACAAACCAATTGGACTGCTATTACAGTGATCTTCCCCTTTCAGCAAGTGGGCAGATGCTTCACTAACAGAGGAGCAATGGCCACAAGCTAGTGGGTTGATTACATTTCCCGGTAAAAAATTTCATCCCTCCATCCCCCAACTGTTGACTTGTCTTTTCTGTCACTTTCTTTCTAATGTGAAAGTGAAAACTTTAAGAAACAAAAAAGCAAAGTAAAATCTTACATTTCATAATTTAATGAGGTTTTTTTTTTTTAGGTTTATACATTGAAACCAGACACTTATATTTTTGACTGGAGTAGTCTGACCAGGCACTACAAAACTGGCAAGCTAAATATAACTGCTTCTTGGCTGTAATCTGTTATATGCAGGTGACAGCTGTGAAGTCCTTAGAAGGCCCCCTGCTGCAGGTAGAAGGCCTTGGAGACTTGCGTCTGGAGCTTCACACCAAGAAGCTCAACATACACCTGGTGCTCATTGACGAGCTGCACCGACATCTGTACATCAAGTCTACAAGTCGCCTGGGGCACAAAAACAAGGACAAAAATGCTGCTCGCCTTCCAGGGTAAGACCAGGGTCTCTCTCAACCTTTTTGCACCTTGTTCTGTTTTATTATTGTTAATCGACTTGTGGAAGGCCTTATATTTAGTGCATTCGCCTGACTCGTGGCCAAAAATGTAAAAGTTTAACTTTAAGCACCAGTAATCCATCATAAACACTGTTGTTTATATAGCTGGTCCAGTAAAGCTGTTCACGCAGAAGAATGTTATTCTTACAGTCTTAGAATTGACATGCTGGAAAATGTCTAAGGCACCAAAAACCTTTATTACTCGCCTACTAAGTAGTCAACAAAAATGTAGCCTTTACAGTGTGTTTTTCTAAACTTTTCAAAGTTTAAATCATACCGATGTGCCTTCATTATAAGTTATCCCATTGCTGCTACAACTAAGAACAACTTGCCAATTATTTACTGCATGGAAGCCAAGACCATTACAGACAAAAAACAATTAGACCTCATATAACTTGTTGCTCTGCTTCATTGTTTGTACAGTGTGCTGGGAAGCTCCAAAGGAATGATGAGAAGCATTGAAAAATGTTTGTTGGAGCAAACAGCAGTAATTTACTCATAACTAATTAGGCGTTCTGCAGTCATCATTATAGGTACCTCTGTAAGGACATCAGAGATATATACATGTTGTACTGTTTGGTTTCCAGGGAACAAACCAAGTTTTAAACCTGTGAAACAATGTCCATTGCCAATTACTGACATATAGAGTTTTTCTTTGTGCACCAGTGATAATTTGAATGAGATAGTAGGTTTTGCAGCCTCTAGGAGAATAATTTAAGTTGTTCCTTTGTGACAGCTTATTAGGTATAATGCAACACAATGGCTTTGAACATATGTTTGATGATGTGGCGTTCCATGGTAGGCATTCTGTGTTCGTGTGTGTATGAGGTGCAATAATTATGGTGGCAGTGGGTTGGTGTGGTACAGTGATTTATTACTGAGGGTCAGCTAGTGACAGGTCCTGGCCTTCCTGTATTAGGTCGCCTCTAACAACAAGCCAGCCTCCATACACCCCACCCACTTAGCAGGCAGACTGTGTTTATACCGCCCGACTTAAAGGCGCTGGATTGCTTCCACCTCCGGTTTAAGGCTTGATAAATGGCTCATTGGAAAGCAGCACCAATCCCACCCAGAGATGCAAGGCTTTTGGTTTTAACAGTAGATTGTTTTCATTAGGGAAGGGCA
This sequence comes from Cichlasoma orientale, assembly GCA_034780415.1. Classification (NCBI taxonomy): domain Eukaryota; kingdom Metazoa; phylum Chordata; class Actinopteri; order Cichliformes; family Cichlidae; genus Cichlasoma; species Cichlasoma orientale. The sequence goes on along the minus strand of JAVDPK010002765.1, from coordinate 66,561 downwards.
GGTTTAGCCTTTGTATTCCTCTTTGTAGGTACTAAACTTTTGTATGTTTGTCACGTATTTATGTGAGATCTGGTTAATGCCTGGATTTTTTTTTCTCTTCACAGCTCCATGGTCAAAGACGCATCTCCAATACCTATGTTGGATGTCAGCAGTCTGTCCACCCCACGCAAGCTTTTGGATTCATCTCAATTTAACGCACCTGGATCCAGCAGTGGTATTGTCTTAAGATCCTAATAAGCTAGGGAGGAAGAGGCAGTAATGGAGAAAAAATATAGGGGGTGGCTGAAAAGATATATTGAAAGCAAAGAGAAGCAGATAGAAGGTAGTTTCATGAAAAACCATAAATCATATGGTTTCCCTCCATTAAAATTGCACACATTAGGAAAACTACAGAGAGGAAGACATCAACTGTTTTTTTTTTGTGGTTTCTTCAAAAAACATTGCGTGTCATTTTCATCCTGCAATTTTGTTTTCACTATGCTGATATTCTTAGTGATAATGAAGTCATTAGCGTTGCTCTGAATTACATCCATTTGCATGTCATTATGGATACGTTCACTCAATGCACACAGAAACCGCTGATCCGTACTTTGATACAAAGGACTAAACATGCCACAGATGTTTTGTTGCAGAAATACACAAATAACTTTGCACACAGCGCACACCCACATTTCTTCAGCTATGATCACAATATATATCTCCCTCGCTTACATTATAATCATCTTGCCCCCCTACCTGTACCATTAGTCACCCAGTGTGTGCGCCTTCACAGCAGGGGAGCAGCATTTATTACCCTCAAACTGCTAACCAGCGCCTTAACAGAGACTGATAATGTCGACTCTAACTGTATTCAGAAATGTATGAATCCTCTCTTGGTTGTAGGGGCGTACAGTCAGAGCCACATTCCTTCCAGGCAGAGCACAGAGGAACGCAAACAAGAAGATAATGAAAAAAGTTAATCCAGCAATAACTTGGTGTTCCCTTGGTGTTTCTGAGTTTTTATATTAAGCCTGGCGCTTTTTTTTTTCTCCACCACCCACTCTTGGCATTCTGAGTTAGCAACTCACCGTGTTGTTTTTAGCTCTGTGGATACCAGGCAACAATGCACCATGCTATACATACCAAAGGCATTTTGCTGCTTCAACTGACAGATTAACAACAACATTAGCATATAATTACCATCTGTGGGCAAGGTTTCCCTGAAAGGTATGGTACAGTCAACATCTCTGTGCCATTCAGAAGCTGTTTTAGAAAGAAATTCTGTTGGTCATTCTCTGTCTTTGTCTCTTTCTCTTTTGTGTTTAGCATTTCCTAGGTAGACATCTACTATTTAAATCACATCTTTTTTACCGTTATTTACTCAGCCCGGCTCATCAGCATGCATGTGTATGCCATGACCTCAAAAACATAAATACACAAATGTACAAATTACCACTAATACATATTAAATATCTGCTCAACTCTCCCACGCTGTAGGCCTCAAAGTAAAAGCTAAACCGCAGTTTTCCCAATATTATGCAAAGAGAACACTGGCAATTAGCTGCCAGCAGGCAGTAAGTGCCTATATACCGTCATGTTAACAACTGTGGTCACGACACAACAACCGGCTTCCATCAATGCCCTAGCTTGCCATTTTGTCTAATAGCATTAGAGCACCTAATTTGTAGATGATAATTGTCATAATTATTACACAAACTACAGTTGCAGTGACTGAAAAGAGGAAATATACCCAAAGTCCATTAACTTGCCATAAACATTAACTCTCTTAACGTGCTTTGATGGGGAATTGGGAGGCCCCATCTAATGGAAATTAGAGCATCACTCGATACTGCCATTCTCAATTTGGCTGCTAATGTGGCTAAGTCAGATGAAGAGGGAATGAGGGTGGGGTTAGGTGCAGTTGTGTGTTCTTAAAAGACAAAGAAATGGAATATATTACCATAGTTAAAACTCTGAATTTGTTTTATTGATCATTTTTGTACATTTGTCTGTTACTGAAGTAATTGGATATGTGTGCTTGTATAATATATCATAAGAATATGTAGTACACGCTAATGAGTATGTATGCATGTACCTCCTTTAGTGCATGAGCTGCAGCAAGATATGCGCGACCTAAACCAAACAGACCTTACTGAGGGGGATCCAGAGGAGAACACTGCTGAGTTTATGGGCATCCTCATCAAGGTACATTCATGAGCACTACTAAATATGACACACCGTTAATTCTAAACTTTGCAGCACCCTGGTAATGTTTTGTTCTGTTTTGTCATTTGGTTGAAGTAAAAATGTTGGTATTATTCATTTTCTTTAGGCTCTGGCCAAGTTGAAGAAACTTCCAGAGACCATTAAAGCCATAATGGAGCGGCTGGAACCTGAGCTGAAACAGATTGTCAAGAGGTCCACCACTCAGATAGCAGACCACGCTTACCAAAGGGGAGAAAACCTGGCCCAGGAGAGCCAGTCGAGGTACAGTAATGGAGGAATGCACTGTTGAAGAACAACTAAAGAAAGAGATTTGCTGCAGTTCAGAAAATGTGAAGCTGAAGGTTAATATTAATCAGTAAGTAAGTAGAGGGGAAGGGAGATTCAGATAGTAGATGGCCATCAGAGGGAAACTAAGCAGTTATGTGGAAAGATGAAAACGGTCTTTTTGAAATGATAATGTTTGCCCGACAGGAATTGTAAGTATATGCTAAAATGGTCATTGTAAACAACAATGTGCAGCTCCTGTTGTTTACCTTTTAAAAAGACTTTAATTAAACTCCCACTTGTATTCCCATGAGCATTGTGTCTATAACAATTTTACTAGGTTGCCTGCTTGTTTGTTCTTCTGTAGTTGTCATAGTCCCCCTAGACTCAAATTTTAAGGCGTTGAATAAAATGTGGCCACTGTCCCCAGTGATTGATAAGGGCTATTCCTGTTGATGTGGTCGCTTCAGTTATTACACTAATATGCATCGGATTAGTCAGCATTCACTGTGGTGTTTTTGGCGTTGGGTCCTTAAGTTATAGTTAGAGCTGACAGTAAAGGCAACAGACAGTGTGTTTTGAATGCAGTCCCATGGTGTTCATAGTCAGACAGTCAACCAGGTGTGAAACATAGTAGCGGCTAGGACTGCAGACACACCTGCTTCAGACCATGAAAACAGATACTCTGCTGCTTTAAACGTAGACAAGTCATGGCTAAACACACCCATACACACACAAACAATTTCACACCTGCCGTAGAGGGCTGCTACATTTTAAAAGCAGTCACGTCAGCTCCTGCAGACATACACATACAGTGAGCAGACTTGAGAAGCACAGGTCTCAGTCCACTGATCCTGAACCATTTAAGAGGAACGTCTTGTTTTCTGTCAGGGATGTTCTCTCCAGCCTTGTCTGCCTTACTTCTTCTGTTGCCTACTGAATTTCATCTGACCTCAGTGTAATAGGCTACCATGTAGCTTGTTCCCGGTTCTACTTCTCACTGATTGTTTTAAGTTGCCTGCATGAGTATACGTGTGCGAGCATTTAACACTTTGTTGTTGTGTGTGTTTGTTTTTGTATTTGGATGCGTACACACCTAGTTTTCCCTATGCTCACTTCAATTTAAAGTCAATGCTTGTTGCTATGGAAACTCCAACCAATGTACCACTTGTAGAGAACAATGGTCTTGAATATTGCACACTATATTTTATAGCGCTGCAGACTAGCAGGCAACACTTAAGAGCTTAATAGCATAAACAGCAGTGTGTGGCTTGCTCTTGGATGTTTATGTTCTCATTCACATCCTCAGTGATCACCCACACTGAAAGTTTATTTTACTTTCCAACTCCTCTCTTGGGCAGCACGGTGGGCGGTGGTTAGCACTGTTGCCTCACAAGGTCCTGGGTTCAAATCCACCATCTGGCCGGGGCCTTTCTGTGTGGATTTTGTATGTTCTCTCCATGTCTGCGTGGGTTCTCTCTGGAAACTCCAGCTTCCTCCCACAGGCCAAAAATAGGGGTTGGGTTAATTGCTGATTCTAAATTGCCCGTAGGCGTGAATGCCCATGAATGGTTGTCCGTCTTACTGTGTTAGCCCGGCACACTGGCGATCTGTCCAGGGTGTACCCCGCCTCTCGTCCCATGGCAGTGGGACAGGCTTCAGCACATCTTTCTTCACCACAACAGGCTGTTACAGCATGTGCATCACTGCAGACACTGCACCAATCTGTCTCCTGCTGCACTCTCCCCCCATTTGTGAACAATACTGAGAGATACTTGATCTCCTCCACTTGAGGCATTCCCAATGGAATGGGCAGCCACCCTTTTCCGGATGAAAACAGTGACATCAGAATTAAAGATGCTCCACAGAGTTGGAGGTCAGTCATTGAAGCCAAAAGGATCATCTGCAAAAACAAAAGACATGATCCTGACACCACCAAACTGGAACCCTCAGTCTTCTGGCTGTACCTAGAAATTCTGTTCATAAGTTATAAATAGTATTGAAAACAAAGGGCAGTCCCGGTATGGTTCAGCACCCAGTAGGCCCACCTCCTGTGGGTCCACAACCTGCAGGAGGAACTTTAGGGGTTTGGTGCTTTGTGGATTTAGGCAATTAAAAGTGTAGATATTAGTTTTCTGATCTCTGGCTGCCAGTCCCAAAAAGACTTCATTCTCTTTTTCAAGTCTTATTTTCAATGCCTTTTGAATAACAGAATTTAAGAAGAAGCACTTCGAAAGCGCAAACCTCTGCCAAGGCAGCTCAGTCTCAGGGCAGTATTTACTTTTAAGGGACTAATATTGTATTTTGAATACATTTGTTGTGTTCTTTTAAAATGTAATTTAAGAAGTTGGTAGTGCAGTAAAATCAGATAAGGGTTCAGCTGAACTGTGGTCAGCTGTGACATTATATTTGAATGTAAACTGTAATGTGATATTTAGAATTCCCATATGCCGGTATCATTTCCTAAATGTTGAATGTAGAATTCTAAACATAGTTTTAAAGATAAAAGACATTTGATGAAAGTTTGACCTTATTTAACCTTGAAGAAGAGGTCAGAGGTCCAAAGTAATGTTCTATTTAGAATCCTCACATCATTCCCTATATGTCTCTTTGTTGTCAATACAAACAAAGAGGTCAAATGTGACATTTTAAATCTTTATATGGTGCTTTCCATATGTTGACAATACAAACCACACTTGGAAGAATCATAGTTTCTGAGTTCAAACGCTTTTTGTTAAATTTGGACCAGTAAATCATTACGTTGACCTTGAAGACCTTCGTGGATGTAAGCCAAATTTGAATGGCTTGTTAACATGACCCCAGTCTACACCCCTGCAAAGTATTTATCAGAATTCATTCAAAACTTTTTGAGCTATTGTCTTTACAGACAGAATGGCACACATGCATGCAAATGCTAGCAAAAGACATAATCTCCTTTGCAGAGGTAATAATGCACATTTCTAAAACTAGATCAGAGATATAAAGACTGCAGAATGCATGGGGCACAACAAATACACATCACCTTCCATCATTGACTGTAGTCTTATTTGCTGATAGGATGATAGTGGTAAACAAGGCGAGTACTGATGTCGGTGGAAGACTGATTCCACTTGAATCCACTCTTGCTCTGTGTGTCCATTTGTCTATGACAGCAGGATGACCGAGATGACCTGGTACGCTTAATATCTCAAGAGGAGTCTTTTGACACTCTTTAGACCCCTAACAATAATTTAATTATCTGTGACTTATCACCAACCTGATGGTAATCTAATTTAGATACTATTGTTTTCCTTCCAATGTGAAACACGTGCAGTCCTACTGCTGGTTAGTAAGTCGGAGACTGTATGTCCTTGTGTGCTCCCTGCCATTTCTCCTGGCTCTTCATCAGCCATGTGTGTGTCAGCTTCGATCGGGAGAGGAAATGAGAAGTGAGGTCTCAAAGAACAGACAATATGGATTAGGATGGCCTCCACTGGGAGATAATGAGGAGGACTGTTTACACTTTGTTTGTCCATCTATACGTAGATAGGTGTGTGTTTGTGTGCGTACAGGTTGGGGTGGTTGGAGTGTGCTTAGGGATTAAACAAAAACAAGCAGTGACAAGGTCAGAGCTGTAACTTTTGGGTATCCAACTTTATGCATGCATGCATGCATGATTATGTACTCTTTTTTTTGGAGATTGGTGTTCTTATATCATTTATCTTATGTTTCCGTTTTGTTGTCAGTCTTTCATGTTTATACATGAGAGGGAGGGAGGGAGAGACTCATTCACTCATTGGCATTTCACAGCTCCTGTCTTCATGTCACGAACCTCTTACATTCTTGTAGCTCGTAGTGATTTGCTCCTCTGTTTCTCTGCATTAATAACATTTACTTGTGTTAGTGTGGTTTTAGTGACAGACAACCAACCAAAATGGTCCCTATTGAAACATTCATCTTGCCTCTCCATTACCTTTATATCTTCATGGGACATCTTGGCAACTTCCCAAAACTTTGAAAATGAAAACAGTACAAAAGAAGCCCAGCTGCAAAATACTGAAATAAATTACAATGAAACAAATGTTTCACTTGCTTTCAATTGAATGAAACTCAATTAAAATGCCAGAGGAGAGTCACAAAAGACCAATGTTAGACAAATAGTGTGATTATATTTAACTTTAATACTGGCACTTCCTAGCTTGGTTGCACTAGGTAGCCATTCACAGCCAACTAATGTAACCTATGTTCCCTCTTTACCTTGAAAGCTTTGTCCTTGTTCAGAAAGTAGATATAGCAGTCTGGATGAAAGCATTAGTGTAGATGAGACCATCCAGGCTGTAGCACTCAGATCAAGTGGAAGGTCAGTTTGGTTTTGGCTGTGCTCTCTTCTTCAGCTGGAGCCATTTAGAAGTAATGAGAGTGGCTGTTCATTTAAGTCCAGATTGGGAAGCTCACTTTTTTTGTCCCTGTTTAATAGGAAGCTGCAAATGAAAACAGGTTGTTGGATTAATTGGTCATGTTAAATGGGCTCTATAATTCTTAGGTAGATTATCCATTTCCTGCTATTTTGGACACGTTTTAGTTGAACCTTTTGCACACTTTATGTTGTACAGTGGGCTATACATTGCAGATTAATAATCACATATTCCAGGAACTTTGCTACAATGCCGTCCTAGAAAAAGGGAATTTGAAATCATAATGAATCATAATATTATCAAGACTATCAGTATTTCTACGTAGTTTTAAAGGATTCCCTGAAATGTGGAGTGTGAAGAAACACTCAGTGTGGTCTTTACAGGTGTCAATCTGTGGGGCATGTTGACTTTTTATGATTGTTTGTCAAAGAGAGGAAATAATGCTCCTAACTTGCTGGCTTAGAGCAGCAACGGTAGCTCTCTGCTTTACTTTCGTGGCAATCTCAGGTCATGTGATTTACTGCAGAAGAAATGCATTTTCTTAACAAATAAAGTGTCCAGAAAAAGTAATGCTGGTTTTCTGTTTGAGTGCTTGTATAGCCAATAAGGGTCTATGTGAAATGCTTTTAAAGTAAACATTCTGCAGTTTGTTTGTTTTTTCTTTTTATCAAAAAATGAAATATACCAATTATATATATTTTTTGTAACTGCAATGTCTTTTGTTTGAAAACATTTTTTATAATTTTACTTCACTTTCTCCTTTCCATCCTCTCCCCATGTCTACACCCCACTCTCCTGACCCCTTCCCCTTTTCTCCCTTCCTTTCTGCTCTCTCTGGCTCCCTCTGCAGGCTGCTGCTGGAACTGCTTGAGCTTTTGTTCGATAAGTTCAAGGCAGTGGCCCAAGCTCACAGTGTGGTGCTTGCCCACCTGAATCACATTGTGGTGCAGTGTCCCGGTGGGGCCCAAGAAGAGGGCATCAAGCTGTACGAGCAAGCAGATGTCTCTGCTAAGATCCAGACTGTACTGCAGGTCAGTTGGCAGCAGCAGTGATCAAAGAAATGCATCAAGACTATATTTATTCTTGTCTTGATGCATTTCAGCTTAAGTCATAAGTTTGTGGCAGATATCTGACAATTAAGTGTATAAAAAAATAAGGCCTAATTAAAATGATTCTCTAGAGATTAAACAGGAATAATATTTTAGTAAGGCCAGTAAATAAAAATAGATTTGCAATTTATTCTGAGATATGTTGTTCTTATGTAGTGGTTCTTATATGTACCTCAACTTAAAGTATACAGTCATTATTGGGCCACTCATTGGTTTAAAATTGGTCCTGTTTGTTTTCTTTACACACACTCCAGGCTTTAATTTTTCATTCAGTGCCACAGTGATTTGTTCACTCTAGATTTATTCCCCCAAACCCCTCCTTATAGCACTCTTGTAGCACTTTCACTTAAAGTAAATTAATCAGTAGAGAAACAGGCGGCAATGTGATGGATGGCATTCAGTCTGTCAGCAAGAAGTAGCTCGAGAAAAATACAGAGGAGGCTTGATTGCTTGGATTAATTTAAGGTTCTTTAATTGGTGTGTAGTTATGCTGAGTTCCCGATCCTTACTCCTGTTTGATTGGTTTAGGGGGGTGAGCAGCTGTTCAGCTGACCCGATAGTGACTCTCAGAGGAAAATCTGTGACAGTTGGTGTGTGTCTGTCTCACAGTGTGTGTTTATAGCTAACAATGGGTACACACACACACACACACACACACACACACACACACACACACACACACACACACACCCACACACACACACACCCACA
>JAVDPK010002765.1:19626-57778 GCA_034780415.1 Cichlasoma orientale | reverse complement strand
CACACACACACACACACACACACACACACACACACACACACACACACACACACACACACACACACACACCGATGCACCTTCATTGTGATGTGTGATTGTTATTTATGACATTTTCTGTGGGATTCTGGATAATTACGCGTGCACTTGTGTGCATCTGATATTGTTAAAGTGAATGAAATGCTTCTTCTTTAATATTAATAGGCTGTTCTAATATATCTACTTGGATATGCTATAAATACATATATAAAAAATAAGAACAGCATTTTTTTCAGTGGAATAAGCAGAAGAGGATGGATGGATGGATGGATGGATGGATGGATGGATGGATGGATAATGAAACAGGAAGGAAACTTTCTCTAAGGGTTTACCTGGATGCATTTAATGTCGCCATGGTAATTGATTGCACAGATTACTGCTACTTTCATTACTGATCATACAAGTGTAAAAATAAATAAAATGACAGAATGCTAAATTGGAAGATCATCTATTTCTAACTCACGCACTAGGACTCCTTTCCTTCCAATTACTTTCATTTTTTTCCAGCTGGCATGCATAGATGCACAAATGAAGGCGTGTTTAGGTGTGTGTATGAGTTTTCTAGGGTGTGAATGTGCAAAGGCATGCACTATAATTGCTCCGCTGTACCAGCATCATTATATAAGGCATTAAGCCATTCACTTGCATTCGACCACTGCCAACACCCAGTTGCCAGGGCCTCTACTGTCCTCTGCCTCTGTGATGTGAGATAATGTAATCTCTTGATTAGAATACTCATTATGTGAGATGAGGTTTTCTTATTCAGTCACTCGTGTTATTTCCTGACTGATTGTATCAATAAAAAGCCCCGTCGTCCATCCCTCCTTCCCCTTACCATTTCCCTGCTTGTTCATTCGTCTTTCTCTATGATCCTGCATTTCCATTTCCCTTCCTCTTTCCTTCAGCATCATTCCCGTTGCCTCTGTATTACAGTCTCTCAATTTCCCCAATACCTTGTGCATACCCCTCTTGCTCCTTGTAATTTCCTCCTTAATCTCATTATCTGGCTTTCTTTTTCTCTCTCACAACTCCCACACTCACTTTCACCCCCTTCATTTAGCCCACTCTGTCTTAGAGAGTCACATATCAGCAATGAGAGAAATTAAATTCCTACTGGTCCCATAGTGGCTCTGTTAAATTTTATTAGATACTGAGCCAGTTCTTATCTCACGCCTTAAGACCCACAAAGGGGCAGGAGCCTTCTCAGCACTAGCTCGACTTTGGTTGTGATCTTTGTTATTCATTCATGTATTTCACTTGAGTTTTGCATAAATACTCTAACTCTTATTTAATGTTCCAAATAATATTCCACTGCAGAATGAGCCACCTAAAAGTGATACTTTGTATGGTGACCAGCTCCATATTTTTTATTTTAAGGGAAAATAAACAACAGTTTGCTGATCCATTGCTAAGAATTGACAGCAATTGCGCAGTGTGAACCTTTATCAGGTTTTGAAGTGGGGCCTGTCAGAACGTTTGAGAACTACTGCTTTAATCCAACTTTTATCTGATTGGCTGCCCCTCCTAATTAGAGCAGGAGTTGGGATGGAGCTTTGTGTTCACAGGCTTAGCTGTGTGCCTGGGATTCTTATGTTAGCAAATTTAGAGCACTCTGAAATCTGAGCCAGTACATACATATACCTCCTTTTAAATTTTGGCCATGTTTAATATGAGCATCCACCACTATGAAAGTGTTTATATAACACATAATAAGAAATAAGGTTAAAGGATCCAAACAGGAATAGTCCCAACCAAAAGGTGAGAAAATACTCAGGCATCTTGTTAGTTCAGTATTTGCAAAGGTATCAGTGAAGTAGAAGAAGCGAAACATGTTAAAACTCAAAGCTTTATTAATATGCTTTATCCTTTTGCCCTTAAATTATTTGAATCCCAGCCTGTCTTGTCCTCCTTATTGCAGTTCACATATTTGATGGGCACAGAAACCTCTTGGTGGGTGTTATTTTTTTCCCTCACTTTGAGAGCAACCAGGTTGACCTTTCCACATGACATACCAGTAGACAGATGCAAGAGCTGACAGAAACACATGGTGCGCCCAGTTACAAGGCGTTGGCAGAGAGATGCCGTTCATCAATGTGCGACTGGGGCCCAGTAGGCTTAGAATGGGGAGCAGGTAAACAAGATTTCTAAAGTCGGGATGCATGTAATGGTCCTAATCCATGTTCAGAAAAGCCTGAGATGCTTCTGCTGGTTGTTTATGTCGCTGTGGAAGTATTGATTCAAAGCATGAAAGACTGTATGGTAATCAGTAGTTTTGAGGCTAGAAGGAGTGTTTTAAATGCCACTTTGCAATTTTTCTAGTGGCTCTCTGTAGAATCTGTGTGAGTATATCTATTGATTATTTACACCACCATTGAAGTTACATTTCTAAGCACATGCCACCAAATGCCCTTACTCTACTCCCTATCTATCCATGACAATTTTTTCCCCCCTCTTTTTTCACCAGAAACGATCCTTTTCTTCAAAGCAGTCTGTTTTGTCAAAGAAATAACTCACTGGAATTTTTGTCTGTCCATAAATGTTTAATAAGTTTCTGTTGACATCAAAAATACAGTACAACATCACACAATTAAGCAGGCCTGGAATGTTTAATATGGTGTTGTCTGAATTAAAATGTCCATCAAAACAACATTTTATATATGGCAAGTGAGAAAATCCATCACTTTCATAAGAATTATGACCTAGATGGAAGTGGCAATACGTTAACAGGTAATTGGGTAGCATAGTTCATAAAATCTCACAGTTCATAAACCTTTACGTACATTCTTAATCAAGACAGTCCAGTGAGAGTGTTATTAAATCTATATTTAGCACTCTGGCTGGTGGCGTCCATTGTCACCCTTTGACCTTGTCTTCTGTTAGGTTTGAGGCCTAAAAGTTTGTTAATTAGCTTGCCATTTACACATACTACAAGGATTTTTGGTTGTGGGACTGCTTGCTGCATCCATTGTCTCCTCTGTTGTGTGACCAGAGTGCAAATCATACTTTTAATGAGTGGCTTCCTCTCGGCATACGAGGATGTTTGGGACTGCATTTGAACCTATGGACGCTGACTATCAGTCTTCTTAAAGAACTAATTCCGGGATCACTGAAACTTCACAAGGGAACACAAACTATTAACATTTTCTACTGAAGCAAGAGATAAAAATTACAACCAGGGTGGACTGAAGGATGCTGCTCTAAATAGAGATTGAAATATTAAAAAGGGAAACTTTAATATGATCACCTGTCCCTGCTTTAGATTTTCTGACATCCTCACCTCTCTTTAATGCTCTTATTTCTAGTATTTTCTCCGGCTTGTTTGTTCCTGATTACTTACCTGCTGATTAGGAAGAGAGCCTATAGCTTAATCCATTTCTGCTTCAGAAATGAATCTTTTTATTTGCTACAAAGGGGCTTATTTTGTTTGTATGAAAAATATATGAACACACAAGTGGCTTAAATATGCACTGGATGAAATCAGCTCATCAACAGAGTAAAAACGAGTAGAACCGAACTGCCAGAGAGCAGCCAGAAGACAATAAGCTCTTTTAATTAAAAATGAAACGCAGACATTGCTACGTTGTTTTCACCCAACATTTTAATCAATGTGTCACAGTTGTTCGGCCCTCCAAAGCACTGTAATATTTATATAAAGCGGAGCGGAGTGAAGTCTACCATGTCCGTGGTTTTTCAGTCTTGTCTTGCTCAGCTCGACCCCTCCCCCTACCCCCACATCAAATACATTAAAAATCAGCGAGTACTGATATATGTTTTTTCAATAATTGTCTTCACTTGTTGATGCAGATTGTGACACTCTGCTGCAACAGGGTATGCAATATGTTCCTGCAGTGTGACTCATCTTTTAAATAAACGGCGTCTCAGATGAGGCTATTACAGTTGTCCACCTCTTTTTTTAAAATATTTATAGTACATACACATAGTGTGCTAGTTGCTGTTTTGATGCGTATGATGTCTCTGTTGTAACAATGCTTCTTGGCAATAAATCTTATACTGTTGGAAGGCCTGTTTACTTCCCTTTAATGGTGCCACATTTGTAAGGATAATGCATTTTGCGGGTTGTGCAGCAGAGTGGAGGATGTGGGTTGCACCCATGAAAAACTTGCCACATTTTCTTTTCCAGTTCCAAACAGCTTATTCTGCTGTTGACTCACGTTTTGAGCATCTGATAATCAGGCTTGTCATCATTCGAGGCAATCTCAAAGCAGAGAGATATCAAGATGAGATTCAGTGGCAACCAGTGGCAAGCCCATATCTCCACAGTCTGGGACCGAATTATATCCTCCAAGATGACAATGCTCACCCTCACAGAGCGGGGTTTATCAGAGACTACCTCCAGAATTTGGGAGTGAAGAGGATGGAACGGCCTGCCTGCAGTCTTGACCTCAACCCCATTAAACACTTCACATCAGTTTGGGCGTGCTGCACCAGCCTGACCAACACAACCACATTGAGTGACTTGTGACAGATGCTGGTCGAAGAATTGGATGCCATCCCACAGCAGTGTGTGACCAGCATGAGTAGGATGTGCCAGGCTGTTGTGTCTGCGTATGGTTCTTCCACATGCTACTGAGGCCCCTGTTTGTTAAATTAATAAACTGTTAAATTGCCAATATGTCTTATTTCTTCAGACTTCAAAATGAGTCAACATCAAAATAAGCTGTTTGGCAGAGAAGATTTGGCAAGTTTTTAATGGGTGCAGCCTACATCCTTAACTCTGCCGCTCAACCCACAAATGCATTTTCCTTACAAATGTGGCACCACTTAAGGGGAAATAGACAAGCTTTCCAGCAATATTAGATTTATTGTCAAGAAGCATTGTTACAACAAAGAAATGATGGACCAAACACAAATTTCCTTACATTTTGTGTTAAGTTTATAAGCAATGTTTTTTTTAACTGTATATTTAAAATGAAAAGAATTCCCTAGATGATTGTCAGCCTGATTTTAGCTCCTGGGCCACATAGGTCTCAATTAGACTGGACCAGCAAGGCCAGTGCAAAATAGAAAAAAATAATAAGTTTACCTTCTTTTTAGTGTAAAGAAGCACAATGCATTCAGAAAATGTTCAATTAACCATCCATTTACAACAGACGATGAAAAGTCTGAGTTATCTTAAGAAAAATTACCAACATTTGAACAATATGTCTCACTTTTTCCACATTCTCTGGGGAAAAAAATGCATTAGTAAAACTCCTTGACTTAACCATCTTAGATCAGTGTGAACTAGAAGCCCGTGACTAACGTTAGTAAGAATGCCGTCAAACTGGCCATAATTTAAGAACTCTGGCTCAGATAAAAGTAAGAGTTTAGACAAACAGCAAGGCCATTGCAAAAAAACAAAACAAAACCACAACTTAAATGTTCACCTTCCTTTCGGTGTACAGAAGCACATATAAGATAATGCCCCAAAACCTGGTTTCCTTTGCTTTCCCTTTCTGGATAACTGGTGTATTTATACAGTAATACTGGCTCATGCTATAGCTTAAACTGAATTCCATACCTTTTGCTGTGGATGTGTTAAGTATCTGTTTGTTTTGATCCATTATTCAAAAACATCTCGCTCCCCGTTCAAGATAGCAGTCAGACCAGCCGATGTCATTGCTGATGCATATGCTTTGCTAAAATGTCCATTAATCTTCGCTCTTTTGATGTATTCACTGCCGTTTGGAATATTTTCTAAAAGAGAAATAAAAGAAAGACATTTATTGTTTATAGAATAAATACACTTAGTGTTTTTACATTTCAGAACATGTTGAGGACACAGCAAGGACACAGACAAGTAAAAAGGGTTTCAGTGAACACTCGGGCACACTCTCCTTTCCTCTGTCAACAAGATAGCCTTCAAAAGATTGACTAGATGCAGCCCCTCCAGGTGGGAACTCCTGCTGGTTAGCAAGAGTTCAGCGCTGAGAGAGTAGTTGTGGCTGAAGCTCTGTCAGAACTTGTGAAGGTTATTGAAGTTTCTGGAACACAATCAATACCGGGTGTATACAGAACCCTTTTCTTTGACGGCCAAGGACACTTTGGGCTTTAACTTCAAACTAGCAGCAAGGGATATCAGTCAATGTTTTGTGACAAGACACTAGCCAAGGGATTTAGTGGGAGACAGCCGATTTCAATAAAGGCTTGAAAAGAGAAACAAAGTGTTGAGATTTTTCTCTCGGCTGCTTTAAGACGGCCTAATAAGAAGAGAAACGTGGAAATGAGGGAAAATGAAGTGATATTTATTCCTTTGATTTTAGCCAATTGACTGCTTAGTTTACACAATGACAAGTGCTCACCTGCAAAGCTCTGATGCTTCCTTAATTGAACTGATTCTTGGGCTGTTAGGGCCCTAATGGACAGAATGGAAGACGACTGTACACGTACTCCAAGCATAGACGGTGACATCAGGACGTTTCGGTTAGGAAGAAATACACGAGAGTGCCGGAAATGAATAACAAAAGCCGACTTCCATTAAACTTCCCTCCTTTTTAATTTAACTTTGCACTCGGCACATTGGAACAATTTATTTTGGGATGAGACCCAAGCCACTGAAGCACCAAAGATGTTGGTTTAAAAGTTCTGGTAAAATGTTTTTGTCATGCTTACCCACTCACGTATACAAACATACACTCCAGCTGACAGGAAGTTGTGGGCTTAGTCTTATTATTTGTCATGAAGAACCATTACTCAAAGTCCACTAAACTAATATAGTTAGGATCAGGCTAAACTCATAGCAAGATGATGCTGTAATAATTATTTGGCTGATTTTTAACTTGAGCTGTTTAAACAAAGAAAATGTGGAAAGATGTGAGTTTGTTTGCCTTTTTTTTTACGGATGTGTTGTTTTTTGGTGTGATAAGACATTAGGTAAATACATGAATGAAGGTTGCCATTTGAAATGAGCTTTGGGGCCATCACTATTAATACGTTAATTAATGTCTCTGGAGTTTTTGCATTGCTGTGATGCTCAGGGGCCACTGAGTCAGTTCTTTGATTTGGCAAGTGCAGCGATACTGCCGAGCATTCCTGAGCTGACTTTGAAAGACTTTTACTTTAACTGCATTTGCCTTGCCTTTTATTTCCCTGTTGTTTCCTAGTTACTCACCTTTTTACATGATTCCATGTGTCTCTGTCTCTGGATAATTGTCCTAATCTTTTCCCAAATCCATCTTTATTGCTGTTCCTGTTTTAAATGCACTTCCGCCATTGTGAGTTGTATTACAGTTCCTTATTTTCAGTTTTTCTTTGTTGTATGCTTCACAGATGAGCTGTTTGGTGAAACACGTGACAGTAAGAGAATCTGTGCCTGCATTAATAGTAGTTTGAATCAGATTTCAGTTTCTTGACCTGAAGGGTAAGCAGGAGAAAGGAAAAACCGACTATAAGACTGTCATGGTCATAGGATGGAGACAAGTGCAGTATATCCAGGTCTTAGGAGTAGTTTAGCAAATTTGGAGGCGGGATTACTTTTTGGTATTAAAATAAATATGAGAGATGAATTTAGATTTATCAGGGTCGTTATCTTGGAACAAGATGAAACGCTTCAGTACAATGTTGCTCCATATAAATGCAGTTACAGCACATTAAACTTTATTAGTGGGGAGACAGAATACAGGCCAAAACTATCACCACCTGTAACATTGCTAATGAACCAACATTTGATAGATTAGTAGCAGCCTATGATTAATGTTTGTGCCATCCTCACACACTCAGTTAGATAGGGCTGTAGGTTTGCATGCGTGAATGCTATATTTGGAATAGTCAGTGCTAAGCAACTAGGTTGTGCCTTGTTTGTGTGGAACAGAGTAGGGGCAGCATGGCATGGGTGACTGTAGTTTGCTGTTTTTCTTGATAATTAGTTTTCACACTGCAGAGTAAGAATAATATATATTTAGTCCATATCACACAGCTGACTTGTACCACAAATCAAAAACAAATTTTCACTAGCATGGCTTTGCAGCAAAGCAACTTTGTTAGGAGCAGTCAAACACTTATTGAAGCATCTCCATAATGGATAAAGAAATAATTGGAATATTTGAGGAAATTTTAAGAACTTCTGTGAGTTAACAAGTCTATAGGATGGCTTGCTGCTTATTGGAGGGAGATTGGTGAGATGTGCGACCGGAGGACTGTGCCCTTGCCAGTGTTAGTCAGATTTAAGCAGAGGTGAGGAAACCCACCGTCTTTGTAAACTTCACTTAAAGGTGTTAACTCAGCAAATACTAACTAGTTAAGTACTTGTATTCTCTATGGGTCTTTCTCTTCATTTTCTTTATCTCCCTTTTCTGATTAGCATTCTGTCCAGTTTTCAGTCCCACCTATAAGCCTTTGCTCTTTCTATTTTCCACAGCTCTTTTGCGCTGTTATCGCCCCTTCTTTTCTTCTTTCGTTCAGTGTTGCTTTCCACCTCCCATCCCTCTCTGCCTCTATCTTTTTCTCTGTCCTAACAGTCCAGTTAATTGCCTCCAAAGTTCACTCTGTCTCTGGGCTAATGCAATTTAAGTAGGGTCGGAGCCCCTTCATCAGCCCAGCGCTGGCATTTCATTAAGTCTACTTGGGTGTTAGCTTGCAAGCAAGTCAGGGTTTCGCTCCATCAGCTCATCATTAGTAATTAATACACTGATAGGATTAGCTGCGGCATGAGGCTAGTGGCAAGTGGTCGCTCTGTTGTTGTCAACTGGAGAGAGCGTGTGTAATATGGTCTCCAGCTCTGTATGTGATCAGGGAAAGTGTGTTAGTGAGTACACGTACCATGTGTATTTAAATGAGTGTTTGTGACCAAGAGCCATGATCCCAGTTTTATTTAATTTATATGTTTTAAGTTGTAAAACAAAATACATTTGAGTCCCTTTTAGCTTAAAAGGCTCTTTTTTAAAAAAAAAAAAAAAAAAATTCCAATAAAAGATCTAAATTTACCTCAATTTGACAAAAGATTTTACCCAAGATGCCTCAATCCACATCATATTTCCATGGATGTGCACTTGAATTAATATGAATTTTAGCGAGTGAAGGCTTTCCCATGCTTGATGGGAGGGGGGCTCTCCGCAGTGTTAATTACATCATTATGGTTGGGATGGATCTCCATCTGCTCAGCCATTACTCCTGTCCCATTCTGGGCTGACCCACACTGTGTCTCAGAATTAGACACACACAGGCTAAATGGCCTTTCTAAATTATGAAGCCATTAGATATGGGGGTCTATTTTAGAACATATGTATTCACACAGAGAGAGGAATGAAGAAGGGTGAGAGAGAAAGGAAAAGATGAGGTAGAGAGAGCAATAGAGAAAATATAGAAATGTGAGAAATGAGAGATGACGCCCTAAGAGATTTTGAAAAATGAGACAATGAAAGAAAGAGAGGGAATGTGCAGATAGAATGATAAAGGAGAGGAAGTGAACTTTTTCTGTCTGGCCAGTGTTTCAATGTGCTTGTTCTGTACTATTGTTAGAAATTGATAAGATTTTTATGAAGCATGATAAGACATTGATGGATCTCACCATGGATCATGCAGACAGATCAGAGAAATAGACGACAAGAATTTTTACGGTAGTCATCAATAGCGCCCAGTCGTGTCATTGGCTGCCTTCTGTCCAGAGTTTGGGTTTCCCGTTCATCTGGATTTGTGATGCATGTTAATACTCAAGAAAAAAAAAATAGAAAAAAAACTCCACATTAGACGTGATATGAAAGTATAAGTCGCCTAAAAGTTTGTGGGATTATTCAACCAAAAATAATGGTAATCTGGAGAATAGATGTCTCTCCACAACTGCCCCAAGAGCTGTCAAGAAATCAAAGGCAAAACAATAACCATCAAAGTTACACTGCTTTTTGCAAAACTTTACTTTAAAGTTCTTTGATGAGCAGCAGCCCAAATTATCCAAATATGAAAATTTTTCATTTTTCATAACCTATTTAGCTTTATTTTGCAATAAGCTCCACAAAGATTATTGGATGACAATGTGGGTATTTCTCTGTAGCATCCCCTCTTCTTTTAGCAGCAGTCCGTACACATCTGCGAACTGAGGAGACCAGTTGCTGGACATTTGGGAGAGAAATGTTGTGGATTCTAGCTGCCCTGAGTCCTAGGTCTTCTTTGTTGTATTTTTCATGATGCACCAGATGGTTTCAGTTGGTAAAGGTCTGGACTACAGGCAGGTCAGTTCAGCAGCCAGACTCTCCTATGAGTTGTAATAGATGCAGTGTGAGGTTTACCGTTGTCTTGCTGGCTTCTTCTTTGCATGTTAAATATTTAACCTGCATTTGTGGATGGCACAGTGAACTGTGTTACAGCCAATGATTTCTGGAAGTGTTCCTGAGCCCATGCAGCGATTTCCATGCCTGTTTTTAATGCAGTGCTGCCTGAGGGTCCGAAGACTAGATTTCTCCATATTCTCAGAACTTTTTGATGATATTATGTATTGTAGATTATGATCTATTCGAAGTCTTCACAGTTTTACGATGAACAATATTCTGAAATTGTACCACAATTTGTAATTTTTGCATCTTGGTGAAGCTTTGCCCTTCATTACTTCTGACAAACTCTTCCTTTCTAAGATGCTATTTTTCTAAGATGCTATTTTATACATGTTATGACTTGTTGCCAGTTAACATAATTATTTTCAAAATGTTCCTACAGTTGTTTGTTTTTCATACCACTTGCTTTTCCAGTCTTTTGTTGCCATCTCACAACATTTTCGAGACGTGTTGCTGCCATCAAATTTGAAATTATCTAATTTTTCTCTCTACATTTTCTCAGTTTAAACATTCGATATGTTTTCTGAGTGTTTTACAGTGATTATCAGATTTGCAAATAATTGCATTCTGTTCTTATTTACATTTTACACAGTGTCTAAATTGTTTCAGAATTGGGTTTGTAATTCGCACTTTGTTGCATGTTCTGGTCATGAAGGCAGGCTGATTAAAATGTGTTGTGTAAAGGAAGCACATAATCACAAATCACATACTTCTGTCATTGGCTGGGTCACTGGATGTACCAAACTGAGGAAATGACATAATGAACTCAATGTCATGCACTGAAGCTTTTCATACACATGCACACAAAAATCAGTGAACCATTGCCAGGTATTTGGGCTGCATTTAGCATGTGTTTAGATTGACTTGAACACATGTCACCTACATTAGGGACAATTTTTACTTCTTAAAAATAGTTTCTTCAGCTTTTTACATTTTAACCCATTGTTCTTTGTGTCGCTTAGGTTCTGCTCATGGAGTATTTGGATGTGAAGAACAGCCGCAGTGCCACTGAGCCCTCGGCTCAGCTCTCCTATGCGAGCACTGGCAGTGAGTTTGCTGCCTTTTTTGCAAAGAAAAAACCACACCGTGCCAAGCAGTCGCTTTTCAAGTAAGGATCGCACCATTTACTATAATGTTTGTGTTAATCCGGGAAAAAAAAGACAAGCTAGTAAAGAAAAGCATGTGTAGCCCAAAAATAACAGAGCAGAAGCAACAACAGAGCCTAATGATCTATGTAGCTTAAAATCTGTTGAATTATAGTACACAGTGAGACCAGCAGTGTGTTTCTTCCTGTTAGCAGTGCACTGAGGATAACAAAAGAGGATGATGCCATAGAGCTCTAAGCAATTTTTATGTTTTTTATGTTAAGGGTTCTTAGTTAATCAATATTGTTTTCAACATATTAAAGGGGATCTACAGCGCTCATTTCCAACTCCATATCGTTCTTCTTGGACAATAATTAGCATGATTAACAGTTCAAAATAACCCTTATCTATCTTTTATTGGGCCTTGCTGCTGTCCCTCAGTTCATCCACTGTCTGAAATTAGTTGTTGTGAACTTTCCTTTGATTGGCTTCCCTTCACAATATTAAGAATATCCCTTCTCAGTAGCATCATACAGGGCCAAGAGTAGAAAAAACAACTTAATAAACTTAATCAACTTATATAAATACTTTTTTTTTTTAAATTATGTATATATGTATGTTTATTGTTTACTCCATTATATAAGAAAAATATGATCAAATTTGCAGATTTGTCTCAGCACCAACAAGCAGATAATTGATGCCCTGGATTGAAATTATATACAGTACCTGTCAAAAGTTTGGATGCACACTGGTACTGTATATGTATCTCAGTGTTGTGCGAATATGTTGTGTGCCCCCTTGTTGAACCTTTTGTCTTTTGTAGGTTTGAATCATCATCCCATGCCATCAGCATGAGTGCCTACCTGAGAGAACAGAGGCGAGAGCTCTACAGCAAGAGTGGAGAATTACAAGGTGAGGAGAGGGATGGATGGATGAACTAAGCAGTTTAAGGCAGAGAGAACAGATTCCCTAATACAGACAAGGCACAGATTAAAAGGAAAATCTGAACCCTTGAACCTACATCTGGTGTCTCTGTTATGCTGTGGTAGGCATTTTCATGGAATAGTTTGATATCCTTGGGACCTTAGAAAGAAGGGTCGCTGGGAATCAGTACAAATTTGTTCTGAGTGATTGGCCTTGTTCTGTGATGGAAACATTTCTATACTGATTGAGGGAACACTGACAATGGATTGATGAGTATGAGGATGATAAGTCATATGCTACAGCTTAAGCAGTCAAAAGTTCTCAGCTTAATTGAACACCTGACATGGTAGACAATGCTCTTCACCATAATGGTCAGAGCTTCAACACCTTAGCGCACTTAATCTTATTTTCCTTTAGGTTGCCAACCATTTTGAGGTGTAATGCATGAGTGTGGATTGATGGCAAGAGGAAGAGAGGAAAAAGATGTGACAGGGCCAGATTGTGTGAAAAGTATTGACAGAATAGCAAAGGGGGGATATGGCAGAGAAAGGTGAATAAGTTGAATGGTATTTTTTTTCCAGGCTTGTGTTAATAATAGAGTAGCATGAACACAGAGACAAGGTTGAGGTCACGTAAAGAAGGAGGGAGGTTATGGGCTGAGAAAAAAAAGCTGTTGAAAATATTGAGATAGACGAGATTACTGAAAAGAAAAAGAAAATAATGGATTGTTGCAGTTAGTAGAGACATTATAAAGAGGTGGACCTTGCTTTGAATGGGAACACTGTAGAAGCAGATTGAAGGAGGTGAGGAATGTTAGGTCATGTTTGGCTAAGATGGAGGTGTCTGCAGTGGAAGGACCCCTTCAGATGGCGATGGAGAAAGTTTGGTAAAATAAAGAGGAGGAGTGATAGCGTTAGAGATGTGACTACAGCGCTGTGAAGATCGGAAGGACGTGTTGCAGCTCGAGAAGTTGCATTTAAGAAAAAGGAAAGGCAGACAACATGAGTGCGAAAAGCGGAATGGCGATGGAGAGATTGACAAGATGCACTGAGCAGGGTGACTTTGCAGAATCCGCCTACAGGGAGAGGCCTTGAAAACCTCTCACTCACACTTTCACACACGCACAAAATAGCACAGTGAGTGAGCTACACAGCCAGACCCTGGAGAGTCTAAACTGTTGTGTTGGCCTAACTTCTCTCTTCTCTCTCTCTCTTTCCTCTCCTCCTCCTCTCTCTCCCTGGCTCTGCTCTTCTGCCTGTGACCTTGAGGTTTCAATCAGCAATGCCTGACAGCACTGTTTGCTGCTGTCTGTTGCTAAGCCTTTTTTTTCACACCGAGCTCCTTGTTGACATGGTATAGATAAAATAGAAAAGGTAATTTGAAAAGACTACTTGATAAAAAGTGCAACAGAGATCCTCTGGCATTGTCTGCACAACTTCTTATGACTATCAGGAGTAAACTGTATAAATAATGTAGGATTGATTAGGCCAGTCTTGATATTTAGCTTAAGGCTGGCATTACAATGCAGGCTGTGCTTCTTTTCCTGACAAGAAATGTCACTCATACTGCATTGAGTCTGTAAATATATGCAAAATGTACTGCCCCAGCTCCCCACTGCTACAAAACGAACAGCACTGATTAACTGCCGATGAAGGAAAACCCCAAATGGTCTTCATATAACGGCTCTTTTTTTTTTCTTCTTCCATCTGTCGGTGCCTCAGAAAGGAGGTGGAAAAATATTTTTTTTTTGACTGACTGAATGCCTCAAGGGTTTATAAGAAGATGAGATTTCTCTGAGCTTTCATTTCACCTGTCACAATGCGTCGCAGCGACCACAAGCCCAGGCCGAGGCCTGAATGGCTGAAAAGAGAATGAAGGAGTAAGAAATCATTTAGAAAGTGAAATAAGTCAGCTGTGATGGAGGGAGCGGAAAGATGGATGGAGGAGGAGGAAGGTTAAAAGTCATTGTTTTCATCAGGGTCTAGCGAAGAAGCCATTAAGAGATTTCTGAAGGAAGAAATTAGAAAAATATGTATTGAGACAGTGTGGAAAGGACTTTTTTCCTCTCTCTCTTCAAATTAAACTTACCATAGGGAAGGAGGGAGAGGAAAAGGGTTAGAAATGAGAGATTGAGTTGATTAATTCTTCTAGCTCTGGGATTACTCAACACTTAAAGCTTAGTCATGTGTGTCTTTCTGTCTCTC
This sequence comes from Cichlasoma orientale, assembly GCA_034780415.1. Taxonomy (NCBI): domain Eukaryota; kingdom Metazoa; phylum Chordata; class Actinopteri; order Cichliformes; family Cichlidae; genus Cichlasoma; species Cichlasoma orientale. The sequence continues at coordinate 43,267 of JAVDPK010002765.1, read as the reverse complement.
TGCTTGGAGTTTCCTAAACTCCTTTTTTTCCCCCCCTCAACGGTCGGCTTCAAGTCAATATAGTTATTAACTCAAATGCTCACCAACAGAGTCTTGGAAATAAGAGTTTGATTGTTCATTTTAAATCCAGCTATGCACCGTTAACAAATGCATAAAAATGGTAATGCACAAACTTCACAACTTTCGCTACTTCTGAATTTTGCACTTTCTGGTGATACTTTCTGGAGATTGCCACCACAGAATTTCAGGGCCAACAGTAACTAATAACAAATTAATGTTTTCATCTTTTTAAACTTATTTCTTTTACTAGACTAATTAATGTCAGATCTTTTTAATTATTTATTTATTTTACAAGCATGTATAGGCTACAAAAGCGAAAGTTTAATTTCAGGTGCAAATTATTCTTAACCTGCAGTACTGAAGGAGGGCATGCTTTAATAAAAATAAAAATCTAGCTGAATTAGGGTCTTCTTCTCTGTCCTTAAAGCTTCAGAGTTTAGCTAATTCTCTGCCACACAGATAATTAGGCTGAACTGTTACCAGCAATTAGTGTCACAATTAAAAGCGCAGAGGAGTGACAGACAAAAATCAGCATTCACGACTGGGTTTTTAAGTTTGTGTTGGATTTATTTATTTATTTCTGAAGCCGAACTCTCTGTTTGGTGAGGAGGTCTCACTATTTTGGGACAACGTGAACGAAGTCTGGCTCAGTGGAGCCTTTCGGAGCACGGTGACCTGACTGTCTTCTGTGTGGCCTCATTTGTTCTGCCTCCGTGAAAGGCCTCAAGGACATCCGAGCTGCTTCTTGATAATGTGGAAACTCATTGTGTTCCCTTAGGGTATAAGAGAAAAACACCGTGGAAGAATAAAGTTCTACTGCTGAGGGGGTTTATATTTTACACTTTTTACTTGTGTATCCTGAAAAATAATTTCTGCTCTCAACAGTGTTTCCAGAATAATGTTAACAATAATTTAAGCTTCTGTTGTAATCGTCTTAGAGCCGCTGATATATTGGGCGCCCCTGATACTTTGTATCTAACTGTTAAGTTAGCTAATGTATGTTTTTAATATAATTTATCTATTTATTAACCAAAATTTTAAAATAATTTTAACCTTGGAAAAAAAATAAGATGGCTAAATACGTTTAAAAGTAAAAAAAAAAAAAAAAAAAAAAAAAACAGCTCTTGGCAAATATTATGACTCATTGTGGCTCACCTTCAGGTGGTGAAGTGATACGCCTCCACTCATGTACCCCAATTACAATAGGCTAAATAATTCACTGTGCTCTCTCCCTCTCGCTTGCTCTCTCCCTCTCCCTCTCTCTCTATCTCTTTCTCTTTCCTCTGCACTTGCAGCACGGTATCTTAAGTTTGAAGTAGTGAGAGCTGCCCCTACACCACGCTGCTGTTCTTACAGTGCCACACAGTGTATGCTGCCCCCAGGAGCAACTTTGCTGGTGGAAACCAAGCTTTGGATTCCATGTAGCTCAGAACACAGATGGCTGCTAGGAGTGCTGCTTTTTTAAAAAAAATAAGTAAATGTAATTATTATAATCAAATTCAGAGTATTCGTTGGCAGCACTACTCTGGGGTGATGTGATAGATGAATGGCTGGTGTGTAGACCCCAAGTGTGCAAATGCTTTGAGCAGCAAGTCAGACTGGTCAGAACTTCTGGAGAATGCCTTTCCCCTACTTTCTTCACACATTTTCTGACTCTCTTCTTTGATTGTCCTTATCAGTTAAGGCTGAAATTTCTAAAAGTGAAAAAAAAAAACACACACACACACACATTTGCTCTGAGAGGTTACGGTATTTGTTGTATTGTTGTACACTTTCCCACATCTTATGTAAGTAAAGATTAGTGTGAGCAGCGGTGTTAATGTAGAGTGTGTAATGGTTTTGTAACTTATCCACATTCACATATCTCTAATGGGTTTGAAATTAATCTGCTCTGTCTGTAATTTATGTCTCTCGAGTGTTGTATGCACACGCGTATTTCATTACACACATGCGCACAGCTACACAGGCACATGGTCACATGCCTCACATACACATACAAACACACTGGGGGACTTAATTGCTTGCTTTCTCATCTTGAACGCTTCAATTAATCCAATGCTTCATTTAAAGACTCTATTACGGCTCCATATGTAGCCACATCTGGAATATGTGATCAGAACGCATGTATGTATATGAGACTGCCAGTTAGAGTTTGTACATTGTGTACATGTATACACCAAATCCTCAGCTGTCTGTCTAAATGTGTGGATACTGTGTGTGGGTATGCTGCTATCCTTTGCAAAGCACTATTTCACAATCAAAGAACCTCATCCAGATTCAATCACATTTCCTATGAATAAATGATGAAAATAGCAATTTTCTAGCCATATAAGTGCCACCATTCCCTCATATTCCTCTGCTTATCTCGCAGCCACGAGACGTTTACACCCTCCTCCTTTAGTTTTTTATTGCCTCTTTGTTGTGTGAAAGCATCAGAGTATGCCAGTGGTCATCTGGGAGGTGAAGTGTGAATATATCCCAATAACTACTGCAGCCTTGCAACACACCATAATGCATTTACAGTCTTTTTAAAATTTTTATTTCTCTTTGTGCCATAGCCTCTCATTGTGTTCTGTAGTATATTGCCTTGCCCCGGGGCATGTTTGAAGCGACAGTCTCCCCTGTACACAAAGCCTGCCTATCACCACACATTTGCCCCAGATGTGCACATAAGCAAACATACACACTTTAAACTTATCAATTTCCCTGTAGGTGTGTGCACACAGTCCCATTCCCAACTCTCTAACCTTTGACCTCCCCCCGCCTCTCCTTGGATACATTCATAATCAACTCGGTTCCAAACCTATTTCACACATTCCCTATTTCCCTTTTGATATTCAAATAGACTTGTTCACAGTGTGTCTGGCAAAGAAAACAGTCTGGTCGAGTCTACCCACACAAGCATTGTAGTTACAAACAGCTCTCCTTCTTGCCCACTCTTAATACCCAATGCTCAGTCTGAAGTACATAAAAAAATAGCCTATGTTGTATTAGGGGCTTCTTCTTTGTGCATAATAGCATCAAATTCCCAGGAAAGGAAGGAAAGGTGGTAGAGAGTGAGGTGATAGAAGTGGTGTTCCTTGTCAAGCTGATTTGTACACCCCAAAGGGGGGGGGGGGGGGGAGGCGGTGCAAATGGAAAAATGTCTGGCGGGAGACATGGGTGTGGAGGTGATGCTGGGTGGGATATTTGGGGCGGGGCTGGCAGGTGTCGTAAGCCAATTGTGTGCCTCTGAATTTCTTGTTCAAATTTTGTGAAATCTTGTGGTGTTCAACATGAAGCCTGTTTAATTTTGTTTACCTTGAACATGTAGTTACTCACATATTCAACTCTCAAATGATGCCAGTTTTTTTTTTTTTTTGACAGCCTGTATTATGCTTAGGGCAAGGTTAGTTTTCAGAATCACTTAGAGCTTTTCGAAGGGTAATGGAGTCATTAGAGGAGGCTGTGAAAAAAAACAGCTTACAATAATATTATAATATTGCACTTTTTTTCTATTACAGTAGCTCCTCATGAAAACTAATCCATGTTTTTGAGGTGATAACCTAACACTGAGGCAAATGAACATGACACTACACTTTAGTTTTTCATAGGTCATACTTCAAAAGGTCCTTAAATCAATTTTTATTGTAGAATCACTGGCTTGTCTTCTTAATTATTCTTTTTCCAGTCATTTGCTGTCCTCATTTGTTCGCCAAATTCAAGGATAATGGTGGTTCACTTATCTTGCAGAGTGATCAATACTTGACTTGCAATGACCTTGCAGTTATAATTTATCATGTTCATTAATGGAATCTTAGATAGAATTGAACTTTGTCTGTGAAAAACTCAATAAATGTTACAGGATTATGATGCTGGAATGTCGAACATATTTGCTTACATACTGTTGATGTCTCTGACTCTCGTTTTATTTCTTTCCTCTACTTGTTTTTTTTTTTTTTTTTTTTTTAGCACATTGATTCTCTCACACAATTTCAGATTTTATGGTAATCTTTCTTTTTTGGTATTGCATTTTTCTAGTTGTTTGCTTCTTTTATTATAAAAATTAAAGACATACTGTACTTGAATGATCGTAACCAAGTTGAAGTTATGTACGCCGTTTTTCTTCAAGGCCAGATCTTTATTAATTACTTTATTTCAGCTGTGAAATGCTGTTTTTTTTTTTAAAGATAAAATCCAAGGTACCATTATTACTAAGAGCCCATGTCTGTGGAAAGTTGTGTTCATCATCGCAAAAAAAAAAAAAATTCAGAGCAGATCTGCATATTGCAGGCACACATCGCTATTGCTGCAGATGTCTTAGCTCACAGTAGTTATTTTAAATGTGTTTGGCCTCGTCATGTTCAATTTGGCTGCACATAGATATCAGTGAATTTGATGATAATAGTTACAATACACACACACACCGCTACATCCATTTTCTACTGCTTATCCAGTCCGCATCCCTGACGCGCGCACACACATACATACATAAATATGTGCTGGATTCTCATCTGCTGTTGGACCAGTAATTGAATTACAATAGTTCTGTTGCTGAAATTGGAGTGGAGCACAGAAACAGTGTGGAAAATGATTGCGGCTTATAACAATAATATTGGGTTTTTACTATAGTTTACCTTACCAAACCTCTGATTATGATAGTGATGGACAGAAGCACGATAATGGAAAACACATTTCAGGCAGTTATTTATCATATCTGCTGAAACAGAATTGATCCAAGTATCCTGCATATTGCACTCTGTGTCACTTCATTTAGTTTTGGCTTTCCACTTCTAGACAAAATAGGAATCACAGATTATTTAAACACTAGCCAACAGCACCTGCTGGAATAAATCTCAGTAAAAGCACAACAGAAAAACTAAATGACAGCCAAATTGAATCCTGTATTCAGAGAACTTGGACCAGGAAGACTGCTTTCATGTCTCATTGAGTTGTTGCATGTAAGTGATGACTGCCATGAAACTAAAATAGTGATCACATGGCAGCAACTCATTACATCTAGGCATGTAGACATGGTCAAGACAACCTGCTGGAGTTCAAACCGAGCATCAGAATGGGGAAGAAAGGCAATTTAAGTCATTCTGAATTTGGCGTGGTTCTCGGTGCCAAACTCTCTGATCTGGGTATTTCAGAAACTGCTGGGTTGCAGCCAAGGTATGCAGAAGAACATGAAGCAAATGGGTTCCAGCAACAGAAGATCACACCAGGTGTGCTCCTGTAGGTTAACAACAGGAATTCGAGGATACAAATCACATGAGCACACTTAGACTGGATAAAAGAAGACTGGAAACACGTTGCCTGGTTTTATGAATCTTGATTTCTACTGCAATATTCAGATGGTAGGGTCAGAATTCGGTGGATTGGCATGGATCCATCTTGCCACGTATCAGTGGTTCAGGCTGGTGGTGATGGTGGTGTAATGGTGTGGTGATATTTTCTTGGCACACTTTAGGCCAAGTACCCAGTAGTACCCTTGGAGCATCATATACCTACCTACCTACCTGAATACTGTTGCTGACCATGTCATCCCTTTATGACTACAATGTATCCATCTTCTTGTACCTGCTTGCAGAGGAAGTCAGTACAAGAAGATGTGGAGTATTTAAATGTACTCCATAATCAGGAATACAGGAACAGGAAATGTATGTGCAACTGACAAATCTGCAGCAACTGTGTGTCATGTCAATATGGACCACAATCTCTGAGAAATGTTTCCAGCACCATATTGAATCAGTTATGAAGGCAAGAAGGAGTCCAACCATGTACTATCAAGATTTAACTAATTAAGCAGGCAGTGATTCTGTGTATGTAAGCTACAATGAAGAGCAGCATATTGTCAAATTATGTATCCAAAAGGCCAATGCAGTAGTACTGATGGTGTCCTGCAAAAAGCGCTTTGGAGGAGTGTTAAGAACACACCAAATAGCCCAAGGCAAGCCTCATGCACTGGGCCCAAAACATCTGCTACTAACATCCTGTCGCCATATAACACAGGTCAGCCGCCCCAGAGGTCCCATGTCCACACCCCATTGGGTTTGAGCTGTTTTGGTGGCATAAAACAGCCACCAAACACTACGCCAAGGAGGAATATGTGAGATATATATATATATATATATTCCTTCTTGTCACAGTGGGTGTTAAAAAAATGCAGTTAAATAGCCGGTGAGATAAACTACTTCTAGAACTGGAGATCTTTAGACCAACAAACTGCCTGGATGGCACATGCATAATTAAAAAATTAAATCCAGGAAGAAAATGGAATCTGGAGGAAAAGTAATGACAGGGGGTGTAGAGGACAACAGAGAGAATGGAACAAGGTTGTAATAGTTTACACAGTTCAGACATTTAATCAGAGAGAAAGTGCTTGGTGTATTTTCCTATCCTAGGGCTAATTTTAATCAGCATTGGTCTTGCCATTATTTGGGGCTTTGACTGTCGCCTCTGTGTTTACTTTTAATCTCACACTTGCTGATTGGAGAAGGTGGAGAGAAGAACAAATGAAAAATGGACAGAGGGAGGGATGGGAAGAAAGAAAGGAAGGGTGGAGGAAGGGCTTGTTGGACCTTAGCTATACTTGTAGGCAGACAGTTAAATACATACACAGCTCTTGCATTCACAGCATGCAACAGATTCTTCTAGTAAAGAAGAGGATACACCGTGTGCTGCCCAATTCCCTGCTGGGTCCAGAGATCCAATGACATTTGCTTTTCTGGCCAGTTAGTTCTCTCAGGTCTTTAAAAATGCGTACATACACTTATGTACATCTTGCTGTTCTGCACAGAACATCTGTTACGCGAATGTCTGCCCTTAAAGAGGAATCTCTCCTCAGTCTCTCTAAGGTTTCAACCATTTTTTTTTTTCCTCTTGAAAGGTTTGCAGGGACAGATGGTTTTGTATTGTGGGTGTACAGATTGTAAAACTCTCCGAGACAACTATGCTATATTGGGGTTATATATAAAATTGACTTTTATAGACAAAAGCACTTTGGGTAAAAGCATGATATAAATGCACTCCATTTACCATCTCCATTTGGATTTGGCAGTGTAGCGACTAGGGTATGTGGCATGTCCAGTTCCATATGGAGAAAAAAAAAATCCTGTTTTGTATATCCTACACATTTGCTGTTGGAGTGAATTTCCCCCCTTTTTCTTTTCCATATGGGATATGGTATTATCCTCACTTCCCCAAGAGATGAGCACTGCTGTTTTGTAAGTGATCAGTGGCACAAAAGTATTCCCAGAGATACACACTGCATAAAATCCAGCTACAATTTGCATGGGCTCATCAAAATTGGACAATGGAAAATTGTAAAAATATTGCCTGGTCTGATGAGGCTTGATTTCTACTGCGACATTCAGATGGTAGGGCCAGAATTTGAAAAATAAAAGCATGAATTCATTCTGCCTTATATTGATAGTTCAGACTGGTGATGGTGGTGTAATGGTGTGGGGGAGCTTTTCTTGGTACACTTTGGGCTCTTACCATTTAAACACCACAGCCTACCTGAGTATTGTTTCTGACCATGACCATCCCTTTACACCATTATGTACCAGTCTTCTGATGGGCACTTAAAAAACAAGCATACCTCCAATCATAACCATAAAGTCATAAACTCATTAAATAATGTTGGAAATAGGATTAAAAACAGGATAAAAGAGAGATGATGATTTGATTTATTTATTTATTTATTTTTTGGGGGGGGGGGTGACCTTGTACTAGTAAGGTCTACCCAACTGAGTGTATTTGTGTTCTGTTTATTTCAATACCTTGTTCTGTAAAATATTGTGCCAAACTTGAAGCTGTAGGTTAGAAGCAATTTTTTAATGTGATTTCTTTTTGCACTTAGTTGTATTAATTGTGAATATAGTGTCTGAACCACAAAGGCTCATGAGGCTTTTAGCATCAGACTAAAAATGGCTATTTAGGTTTCATTGTGTTTTGCAAAGAATAATGTGTGAAATGCATTTTAACAAATGAATAGAAATTGAAAACCTAAAATATGTAACTAGAGTTTTATCTAATCTGTGCATAGCCAGTTTTTTCCAACACTGCTGCCATGAGTTGGCAGATTTAAACTGCAATGCCACGGGTAGAGTTAAAGATAAACTACATACAATCTAAACAATTAATATTCATTCTTCTTCTGGAGGGAATTTTTGTTTTACCACAACTGACAGATGCGAATTCATTAAAATCAAGACCAGGGAGACACATTGTGTGGCACGGTGACACTTTTAATAATTAATCCAGCTCAATTTACACCTGAATTTATTTATACTATAATTTATTTATTCTCAGCTGTGGGGTGGATTTGGTCTTCTGGTTGGTGGAGCAGCAGATACCATCCCATCAAATTAATTTTAATAATAGAAAACTCTCATTAAGACCCAATCAGACATGAAGACAGTCTGAGTGGAATGGGATGCCCGGAATTGACCGGAGAGTCATACATTATTGAATCTGGAACCGATCTTATTAGAATAGCGGGTTTCAGTTTAGTGAATATGCAGCTGACTGCCAGTGTGATTTCTTTGCAAGCACGTACAAAAATTTAAATATATATGATTTGTACATGGGGTACATTACCTGAATTGATCACTCCAAAAATAATTTTCATAGTATAACAGCGACAGACAAATGAGGCCATTAAGGGGGAAAATTGGATTATCCTATACATTTCTTTCTATTTGCACAATTTAGCTTGCAATGTGCAGTGCTGGCTAACGGCACAGATTAGGGACCTCAATCAAAGGAAGAGCACTGCCTCACTCTACTTATGTATAGGACAGTGATTACTTCTGCTACTAGCAATTACTGTGGAAGTGCAGATATTTAAGAATTCTGCTGGCAAAGCTGCACATTTGATATTTGCTTATGCATTTAAGAAATTTGACCAAATGTGTGTGTTTGTACGTTTGCATTTTTGAACTTGGTTAATGAGTACACTCAATTTTTTTTTTAGTTGAGTCTACATTGTATGCGCTAAAGGAGTGTGTGAGTTGATTATGTCAGTCACTTCGCTTCCCTCCTGCCAGTTTAAATCAGAATCTAGCGAGAGCAATTGTAGATGTCTTTGATTGTCTTGAGTTGACCTTTTGGTAAGACACGCACAAACTGAGATGGGTTCAGCTGTGATCACAGTTCTGTGTTTGGAAGTAAAAATCAGGTAATGCTTTTTTTTTCAATTTTATATTTCAAATTGAAATTTGTAGCTCTCGTAAATGGAAGTTGTCACAAAAGCACATCAGTTGTAGAATTCATTTTAAGTTTATGCTAATAAACTATGTACCGACTTCATGCAAAAATTAGCAATATGGGCAAATTTACTTAATTATCAAAACATGATGATGCATGCATATAGTATGTGGCGATCACTTTCGACTTCAAAAATTCTTAAATTCACTTCGGCCTTTCTGAATTGATACCTGTGGCATCTCAAAATGAGAATTTGAAGACATGGTACATTTTCTGGCCTGCGCGTGCAGTTTCATGCCCCACGTAATGCTCCATTTTGAAACATGATATGACCAAGATTTACAAAATAGAATTAATTTATTGTTCAATGTGACTGAATTAATGACTGATTCCATAAACTCAGCTGGAACGTGTTTACAAAAGTCAGGACAGAGAGCTGTTTTCACTTAGACCTCTATAGAACTATGTGCAACCACAGCTATTGCCATCTGGTAGCCTTCAGATGTAATGCTGGTTTAAGGTACTTAGGGGTACTTCTGCATTGGCAACGGTTTGAACTTCAGCAGGTCATCTTGACCATGTCTGCACGTGTGTCTGTTTTTTTTTTTTTTTCTCCCTTTTCCTTGATCTACTTCAAACTTGGTGGGTGGTCAGTGCAATATAAAGTTTGAGCTTGTTTGGAGCAGCGGTGGTCTCATTTTTTGGGCCATTGCACAGGTAAAGTCACAAACCTCTGTAATATCCCCAGTACAGATAACACAATTTGTAGAAAACCCTCCACTTAGCATGACATCTGCCTTTTGTAAATGGGAACATATTTGTGAAGGGGGCAATCAAAACTCTTAGGTTGTAAAAGTTGGGGTCCAGTGTTTTAATTTGATAGTTCATGCACGCACACATACGCACAGCGTTCTAAGCATTTGGACAAATTACCTTGTTTTCTGCTCTCCCTTTTTCCATGTAGGTGCACGAATTCACACTTGTGGACACAAAACAGTTTGAAACCGCTTGTAAATTAGGGATTATTGCCGTTTCTTTGCCCGTCTGTCTTAGCTTTCCTCATCTCACCCTTTCCTGCAGACTTGCAGATGCATACAGAAACGCGCTGGTCTCACGGGACATAGAAGTGTGTTAAAGAAGGCATCACACGTTCATTCTTTCCCTGCCTAAATCTGGGCATGGCTGGAATTCATCACAGGATCTAAACCATTTCTCATCAAACCCAGGAAAGTGTAGCTAATGCAATTTCACTAAGTCACTGCCTGACTTGATTAGATGTGGGCTGGAGAGTGCATGGTAAGACACCACAGGGGTCTGGATTGTTGTCACTGTGTGAATGTATTTGAGCATATTGTGTCTATGTAATTTCAGCTGAGCCGTTTGCTTGAGGGTATGTGACACTGCACACCTTACAGTTGTGTTTGCGTGCTTAAAACAGTTGCATGATATATGTATGCATAACAGTATCAGGATTTGTCTCTTTGTACTGTCTGTAATTTCGGGGTTTCTTTATGGATAGCTTGGTGTCATGTCTGCTTAGGTGTACGTGTTGCAGACAGAGCAGTGACCCTCTAGGGGGATTTCAGGCAGATTTGGCCACATTAGAATGTGTCACTTCTTCCTTTCCAGTTTTCACTTGCCATCCGACTGAGCACCGTGCCTCTTCCACACACATCCCTCTCACTAATCTCAGATCAGACCGCACACCAAGGGACACAAATGCACATAGATATGCACGCATATACAATCACACAAGGCTTGACAAACAAAATCATACTTTTACACATTACGTGGAGAGAGAACTGGCAGCAGTTCGGTGGCACCCTGACCTGAAACCGGAGCCACCCTGTCACGTCTAGACAACTCTGAAAAATTCCATGCATATTAATGCCCTGCTGTTTAATATTCATCAGTGCTATGCCCTGTTGGCAGCTGGTCCCAGACCCCATGGATCAATGAGGTCTCTTCCTCGCTCCTTTGTCTGACACGGATGCAGATGTTTAGAGCATGAAATTAAATTGGTCACTGTCATTGGGAATACATACGTGGTAGTCTATTTGATGTGTGTTTGAATTTGTGCGTTTTGCGCGCCTGTTTGTTTGTAGCTGCCGGTTAGACATGAGTCTGCAACATGTTGATGTTATTCATGGGAACTTAAGTGTTTGCAGGTTGATGACGAAGAAACAAAAGTTTAGCCAGTTTTTTCCACATTGGTGATCAGTGAGTGAGAGAGAGGGGAGAAAAAAGAGAGAGAATATGATGGAGCAAGGAGGATGAGCAAGAGAGTGCGTTGGCGGCAGCTTTGTTTAGGAGCCTGTAATTGAGTCTTAATTGAATTGGCACCAAAGGACGGATGAATGGATAGAGAGATGGAGAAAGACAGAGTTTGAGTGAATTGGACCTCATCTTTGTCTCCACTTAGCAACACGAATGTGGGCTTACCGTGCAGGCAAATTTCATGGCAACAGATCAGGATCAGAAACCCTTGAGTTAAAACTTTTGGATAGAATAAAAGCTTCTCTTGTCATTTTAATGAAACCGCAGAGAGTGTTGTCTCCCATACTTTTTCAAATGAAACTTGTTCTATTAGAAATGGATAATAGAGCCCCGCATAGTGAACAATGAGTTGATATGCATTTGAATGCAAGGCTAGGCAGGCTGCACAGGTAATGCGGAACAGGCTTTAGCACTATGAGAAGCTGTCTTTGTGTTATAGCGCGCAAGCTTTGCGAGGCCATATTCGACATGGAAATGAAACAGAAGAAAACAGCGGAGTGAAGCTTTGTGCCGCACTGAAAACCATTTCAGGACACACACACGTACACACTCACACACACACTCGCCTATTTCAAAATCCCATCAAAGGAGCTTGAATCACCATCTTGTTTGATTTCTGTCCAGTGTTCTAACTTTACTTACTCTGTGCACTTGACACCGACTCGCACCTAATTTCTTCTGACCAGAATGTAACAGGTGCTGTAAGTGTGGTTCAAGTATTATTTTTACCACACGTGGTGAATTATTAATGCATCACACCTTCATGGTTTGAATCTAAAAGAGTTGCTTATTGTCTGTAAGTGCTATTGGAGATATGGCCTTTACTACATAAAGAAAGACATGCTGCTACCACATCGCTGTCCTCCTTTATTCATCAGCCTATCACAATTTACTTGCAAACAGCACATCAGCCCATGCAAACATTTGTACAAGCGCACACACATAGTCCGTTTGCCCTGCAGTTTGCCATATTGACAACAAGTTGCAATTTCATCTATCAATTATATTGATTACTTCAGGATGAGTGGAGGTAATGAGCTTCAGTTGTGCCTCTCCCCTGTGATCTCCCCTTTCCCCCCTTATCTGCCGCAGTCCGCCGTCCCCTCCACCAAGATTTTACATGGCAATGATTTTCTGATTAACCCTGTTAGCTGTGGGGCTCACCCATGCAGTGACACGGGAGCATGAAGGGGTGTGAGCATGTGGGATGCATTTATATTTGTCATGTCATGTTGATATATTGATGTGTGTATGGAGTGCCACATGAATGAGTCCCAAAACAGGAAAATTAGGATTTGAAATTGCATTTTTGCGCTTCTGGTTCCCTCTTTGAAGTCATTGGCACTTTTTGAATAGGTTTTTGTTTAGATGTTTGAAAAACAGATTTTGGTTAACATAAATTTTAGACATTTTCATGGTTTGTTCATGTAGAGAGTGCCTGCTAACAAGTGGCTAAAAGAGACGTTCATCATCATCATACCGAAAACAGGGATTTAGTGGAGGTGACTGAAATAATGCGACTGTGGTATAAGTCTTTTAAAGCCTGAAATTACTATTTTGCTTCTGCACTTCAAAAGAAATTAAAGGGACTTTGGTTTGTAAAGATTCCTTTTCTCCCATTGACATACAACCCAAAGTTGAGCTTTGTTTATTTGTTTGTTTATTTATTTTATTTTATTTTTTATTTTTGTATTGATGACTGTTTGCATGTTGTTGCTACAAGTTACTGAGTGTAATTCTTATTGTGTAATCCCCTTTACAGTAAGAATTGTGGCAGTTAGGTATTTTTAATATTTAAATTTGAAAACGATAAAACAAAATACTAATTTTATTGAAATAATTGAGACAGGACAAGTCAGTGTTACATGCCCCTTAAAGTGAGGTTAGAGTTCAGGATTGGTTCCTGGGTTGGTTGGTTGGTTGGTAGGAATTTGTGGCCCTATTTGAACTGTAAACATAACACAATAACAAGTGACTGTGTGGTCATCTCCAGGCACTCTTCTCAGCCCATGTATGTGCAGCAATATAATATAATATGAATATTGCAGTATAAAATAGAAGGTGTGGTAATGTGTGTGGTGCCCATCTCAGTGATGCACAACAGCTCAACAGGAAAAAGGAAAACTGTTCTGCATGGAAGTATATATTTTACGAATGGTGCCGTGGAGCTCAACCTGTGCACAAAACACCTCTGAGTTCCACTGGAGGCAGATAAAATATATATGAAGAAAGGGTAATATATATTTTTTTTGCTTATAAGATTATATCAATCCAAGATATTACTTTTATTTTTGTGTTAAAAAATGGTCACCTCAAACAGCATTTGCACCATAACACATTTCAAGAAGAAAACATGAACGTTGGAGGCAAAGATGCACAGGATACCACAAAAACAGAAACATACATACAGACATACAGAGACATACCAGACCAATCTGATGTGCGGTTAATCAAATTTGACTTTTGTAGCAGGCTGGTATCATTTGCGCTTGATTTGATAAAGGTGAACACATCAATTGTCCGTAGCGGCGGTGTCTTCTAGTTCAGAACTTTACATATATGAGGCTGCAGACTTGAAATATATTAAAATATGTTTTCTTGGAGAAAAGTACAAGATAAATTCTACTACAAAAAACCAGCTTCTTTCCAGTCTTTAATCTCTTTGCACATCTCCTCCCACCTCTGTGATGCTGGGTAAAGAACATTCGAGGGTAAAAAATATCAAATTGTTGGAATGAAGTTTGTGGTTTTCCTCTATACAAGAATAGTTGAATGACAATGATGAACATGCCTATTAATACTGCATCTGGATGACCCTTTTGAGGACAACATTTTCTAGACTTCTTATTTATAACTAGCAAGCATTAATTTTACATACTGTGCAGTGCAAGTACCCTCACAACAACACTACAATGCATATACAGTATGTCTATTTTAATATGTCTAAGACGAGCCGTGTTTCTTGTGTTATAGGTGGTGCTGATGACAACCTGATTGAAGGAGGAGAAATGAAGTTTGTGTGTAAACCAGGTGCAAGGAACATCACTGTAATCTTTCAGCCTCTTCTCAGGTAAAGCAGGTTCTTATATACTCAACATCCAGCTAAAAATACACGTCAATGTGGTTTCAACTTGTGTTTTTGGTTTATCAGGAATGCACTGATTCAGAAACACAAAACAGCCGGATGTATGCAGTCCTCTGTTGTGAGACATTTGATGGCACACAAAGAGGTTACTCTGGTGGTGTTGTACTGATGCTATGGTGTCAGTACTGCAGTGCCACTAGGTCACTTATGGCATGGCAAGATGCACTATTGATATCAAAGTACAATCCTAGTATGGCTAAAAGCAACACAGTGCTGCTTGTAGCAGACATCCCCATACACGAAACTTGTGATTTCAAGCACTCTAGAACTTAATCGGATCAGAATAAAATAAATTTAGAACACCCAACCTGCTGTCTTTACTGGAATATTTTGGACAAGATTCCATTAACTTTACAACATGTATGTGTTTAAAAGCCGTCTTGTGTCATACTGCTCTGTCAGAAACTGATAGGCCAGCTACTCAAGACATATGAACCCTGGGATATGACTCAATACCAGTAAAATGTAAAACTAATTATATTATACAGCCTCTTAGTGACTATCTATTGATTTCAACCTTGTTAATGTTTACTGGGATATCGTAAATCAAAAATGATGTAATATTTTGTACCTTCAGTTTGTTGATCCCATCCAGGAATTGGGATTGTCTGCCACCCTGGCTTTTATTTCCCATTAAATTTGACTATTCTGAGAGGCTGTCTTTTTGGTACCGTTTCATATGTCTGGTAGTTTCCTATACTGTGCTGTGGTCCCAGTGGACTCGAGTAAATCTGATAGTGAAACAGTTTAATTGAATTGGCCTTCATGCAGTGACAGACAACCTTTTAGGAGCCATTAAACAGAGGTCTCTCCTACTCTTACATTATGGCGAGTGGCATGTACATTTCTAAAATTTCACACATTTTAAGAAACAGGTAAAAAAAAATTTTTGTCACTTAAGATATGAAAAGATAAATGTTTATGTTGGGATTTTAGTCAGATATGCTGGAAGCTAAATTATCTCTATACTCTCACCACAAAATGTTGCACTGACTACTAGATAGTATTCAATCACATCACATCAGCCCATTAAGTTAGGTAAGCTAGATTGCACTTCATCCATTGTTGCTCTTCATCACGTCCCCATCATCATAAATGATATTGCCAGTTGTCATGATACTTTTTGCTTGACTAATTGATGGTGTTGGAAGCAGCTCATTTCATTCGGGAGAGTAAAAACAGTTTGTGTTGATGTGGGAGTGCGTGCATGTTTATGTTTATGCTTTATGTTTGTGCTTTTCTTTGTACGTTCTTTTCTGTATGTTTTTGTCCCTTTACTGTTATTTTGGCCTTGAACATTTCTCTTGGTCTCTCTCTCTCTCTCTCTCTGTTCCTCTCTTCCACACTTATCTTTCCCTGACATACGCATACACACCCACACCAACTTTCAGTCCCTGTTCACTTTAGGTCTGGCCAAGCTTTTGTCTGAACAAATGACCAAAAATAAAACGGTGACTAGCTCTCTGCCTACCTCTCCCATGTTGTCTGTAATGGTTCATATCAATCAAACCAAACTGCCTTGAACACAGGGCTCTCTCTTCTCTCTCTCCCTCCCTTCAACCTGGCCTCTCTAGACTTCTAGTGCCAATGGAGCGCTTTTGCTTGCAGATGGTTTTCTAATGGCAAAGCTCTGGCACTCCGCTGATGGATCACTACACCTCCTGCAGCCAGCCATGCAACTCGTGGCAGCTTTAATGGCAAAAGCAGTTGGGGGTTTGGAGCACAGGAAATCAGTGGCAGTGCGTGGGAGATGAGACATCAGAATCTTAATGTTTGATTGCAAATGGTTTTTGTGTGTTGGGATATATTTTGTTTTCAACTCTTAAATCAAGTGAAGTACTTAGTGTTTCTTTGTGTTTGTTCTTCAAATCTTTGCAAAAATGTAGTTTCCAACAAACCATCAAATCTTCAAATTTTGCACTTTGAAAGTTTTAATAAGATTCAGTTTTGTAATTAGTAATTAGTAAACTCAGAGTTGAACGTATGGTACATTCTAGTTTATTATAAAGCTACATAACCAAATGAGAGCCAGTTTAAAGTGCACTTGCTTTTTCTGTTTTTATCAACCAGTGGTGTAACTCTTTGTAGTGGAACTTAAGTTGTCATGGAAGGTTCTCTCATCCAGGTATGCATGTGGTTGGTGAGTTGGAGAAAGTCTATGTTATGCCCATAATTCCACTTGGGGATATTATGGGTACTTCTCTGGGAACATGAAGCACCAGCACCATTCCCATGATCTATCGATTTGTTTTAAAAGACAAGCAAGAGCGCCGTCTGTGATCGCTGCATGTCAAGTGCAGCTCATGACTAGATTTTACTTAGTTTATGGCATTTTGCCGAGTTCGTTTTAGTTTCAATGTCTACTAGCAGCCAAAGAGCCCAAAATGTGAAGGATCGCATATCTGCATTTCTGCCCACCTGGTCTTGGGAGGCCCAAGTGTCCCACAGCTACCACAACTTCATTCTGCCTAATGCCAAAGCATGGGTAGAATTTTTAAACAGAAGGAAACTTGTGTGGACTCTTCTAATTTACCTAGTGCTAATGTTTGCATTTTGTCTAAATTAATATTGCCCCAGAGGAGACAGTTTGCTTTTTTTTTTATAGCACATGAATATAAAATATACAGAATGTGAAATTCTCCTTCTCTCATTGTGAGGACTCAATGTTTTATTTCCATGTATAAAATCTCAGCTTAGTAGTACCTCATCTGCATGGATGTCGTTTATAGTTGGGTCTGTCCGAGTGCTTTGCATTTACTCACTGTGTCAGTACCAGCAAATATTTACACTCACTGACCACATTTTTTTTAGGTACACCTGTTCAACTGCTCATTAAAGCAAATATCTAATCAGCCAATCATATTTCAGTTAGACAATCATAATGTATTTAGACATGCTCAAGATGACCTGCTGAATTTCAAACCGAGCATTAGAATGGGGGAAGAAAGTTGATTTAAGTGACTTTGGATGTTCTGTGGTGTTTGGTGCCAGACTAGCTGGTCTGAGTATTTCAGAAAGTGCTGATCTACTGGGATTTTCCCACACAACCAAGAGAAAATATCAAGTTCTTTGAGAAAAATGCCTTGTCAATGCCAGACGTCAGAGTAGAATAGCCAAACCGCTTGAAACTGATAGGAAGGAAACAGCAACTCAAATAACTACTTGTTTCAGCCTAGGTATGCCAAACAAGTCGACCTTGAAGGACATATGATATGATGGGAGAGGACCACACAAGGTGCCACTCCTGTCAGCTAAGAACATGAAACTGAGGCTACAGTTCGCACAGGTTCACCAAAATTGGACAAACAATTCCTGAGCTGTTGCAACTTTGAATGGTAGGATGAAAATTTGGTGTAAACAACTTGAAATCATGGATCCATCCTGTTTGTATCAACAGTCCAGGCTGCTGGTGCTGTAATGTTGTGGGGAATATTGGCACACTTTGGTCCCCTTAGTACCAAATGAGCATCGTTTAAATACCTGAGTATTATTGCTGACCATGTTTGTCCCTTTAATGCCAAAAAGAATGCAGTTTTAAAAGCAATAGAGGATCCATCCCAGTACTAGCAAGGTGTACCTAAGAAAGTCACCAATGAGTGTATATTTTTGGAATACTGGAATTTTATTTTGACTAGGCAAAAGACTGCTGAAACAGTGTATGCACGTTCCTAAAGCGGTCTGTTTGACCTTAAGTTTGACAAAACATCGCTCCTCTTTTGAATATTCCGCTGTCTGTCTGTTGTACAATTCAACAGGGTTAGGGCTTATAGTCGACGAATGAATAAGATTGGTTCAGCCCTTGGAACTCTGGCAATGCACCCGGATGTCAGAGCAGAGAGAGTGCAAGTCATTAAAGATGCACACACAAATATGGGGCATAAGGGAGTGTTTGTACATGTAGCAGCCAATTTAGTTTGACTTGTGGGGTCTCTTGCTGACATTTGGGTGGTATTTACACCCCTTCGTCCGGACTAGGCTGGCATTTTGAAAAGCCTCAGCAACCCCTTAATCTTTCCCTGTTAAACATCCACACGATGACCAGCCTCTGTGTGCTATGTTTCAGTCTGCATGGCTACCTGTATGTGTTCAATATGTACAAGCTCATTTACACATGGAGTTGGCGCTGAGAGGTCGCTATTTGACTTGAGTCAAAATGGACGGGGACACACACACATACATATACATGTATGATACTGTATTCTACACATTTTATTACAAAATAACTGTTAAAACATGTGCTTGAAAAATGTGATAAAGGCAGAGACTAATGAATGCAGGATCCAGAATTTGTACTGGTACTGAAAGTGTTTCTGTTTATTTGTGATCCAAGTACAACTGACCAATCATGTTTAAGCAAGCTTTGGTTACATGCAGGTAAAAGGTCCATGTGGAGAGCAAAAGAGGAAGAGCGTTTAAATGCATTGTCTGATGGCATTTTTGCTTTTTATGAGCTTTTCTAAATGTTTTCATGCGATGACTGGCTTCCAGGCTGCTGGAAGCCCAGAAAAAGTCGCTGGCGTCCCCAGTGGCTTAATGATCAGACGCTTGCTGATGGGTACTGAAACCAGTTGATCAAAGTTGAACTGAGAAACATTTTCACAAAGCCCTCTGGACAGTTTAACAGTTCCTTGATGTTTGTGGTAGAAAACTATTTAATAATTCACAAAGTGATAACCAAAAGTATGAAAAGAAGAAAGAATTGAACAAACAAAAACATCAGCGTGATTGCTGAAGGGCTTAATGTAATGGACATGTGCATTGCTAATTTCCTTTATAAGCGAGTTCTTCATTAAATCTTGCTGGTTTGTCATTACTATCTCAATCTCTAAATAGATTTTTAGCCAGGGCTTTAGAATTACCTTTGGGGGTTTCAACTAAATGATTAAGTCATCTTCCAAAATGGTTTGTCTCATTAAGAATTTGACTCTCAGCCCCTTTGTGTTTGACTGCATGGGATTTATTTTGTGGTTTCCATAACCAAAACATAAAGCAAACTCAGAATCATCCTCCCCACTCCTCTAATAATGCCATGCTGGTAGGCGTACAAGACTGACCACTGCTGTCGAACACAGAGTTCACTGTGTGAGCGCACCACATCGGCTCATTAAAAGTTCTTTTAATTGTTGATGTCTATTCAGAGTTCTACTGTAAGTGTCCTCCACTGGGTGAGAAAGTGCAAGTTAGAGAAAAGAGTTGAAAGGTTGGAGATTGACAGAGAACGCTTAGGGGGTGGGGGTGGGGAGCAGTAACGGAAGGACAATGGAACAAGTGATGAAAGGAATGTAGAGCGGATAGAGAGCGAGATGACAGGAAAAGGACAGAAGGGCCTTGCCTCCCACCGCTGTAGCCTGTGGTGAAAACGACACACACCATGATTCTGCACTAATTTCAGTCTCTCATTAACTCCCCTCCTGAGCAGCGCACACAGACCAAGACAAATAGAAAGAACAAGATTTAGAGGTGAAATGGAGTATGTCTAAAGAAGTTTTTGGGGGGTTTCTCAAGTGACTTAGCTGAGATATGCACTGTTGGATTTTCAAACATTAAGTCCAAGAAAATGGGGCCTTTTAAAATTTAGATATGCTACATTCCTGCTGACAATCTTAAAGAAAGAGACTGAAGACTAGACTTTCTTTTTTTGATTATCTTAAGAAAGCTGAATATTATGACAATATTAGTAATACCACTGATAGAGCCTAACTAATATAGGATTTTTTTCCTGAGCGCTTAACACACACCTGTCCTAGAACATCATTATAATTTTATAATTTAGTTGTATTCTGGACAGTCAGTGCTTCTGTGTGAGACAAATATCTCTTCTATAGCGTGGGCCAGTGGACATTTTATCTTATTATGTTAAAGGAACACTAAAGCATCATAAGCCAAATTAAATACCAAGGTTACAAGATGACATCATTGGTGAAGCCACAAAAGAAGAAAGTTATGATGCCTGTTTAGTCATCTGTATTTCAGTGTTTGCTAATATTCATTGTTTACTAATAATGAGCAGAAAGTTTGATTATTGCTTTTCCTGTCAGTTTAGTGCTGCAGTAGGCACTCTGCTAACTCTTTCAACTATAACACGGCAGATAACCATTACTCTGGTATTTATAATCCATTTATTGCAGTTACACAGTTTTTAATGATGTTGATCCACTAGGCATTTTACTGGGTACCATAAAAGAGAGCGTTCCCACTAAACACAATGAAACAAAGTATATTGAACATCTTTATAAAACATATTTGAGAACTGTTTGATCAAAAAATCATTGCTGAGATAATTTCACAACTATTGCTGCCCTTGCATGACCCATTTCAAACATGCCAATTCCCAGTGCAGCAGACCTGAAAATGGCAAAAATAATTTGCAGTTTGACCCCTACCTTCGTTTAGTCAAACAGTGGCTTCATAATTACTGGTGAAGAATACATTTTCCTTCAACAATAGCGTCTGTAGTCAACTTCAAAGCGGTGTCTGTACATAGGCTATTAAAATGCAGCATGAATGTCTTGTCTTAAGTCTAACTCACACATATGCACACTGCTCTGCTTTAGCAGCCCTTGCTCTCTTTTCTAATCTTTTCTCACTCGTTCAGGAGGATTTTCTTCAGTAAATAGCTCCCTCTCGCTTTCTAACCCACACCCATTAAAAACTGAGAGCATAGCTGGGAATCAGGGGGAGTGAGGATTTTATACTGGAAAGGTCAGAGAGAGAGATGGAGATAAAGAAAGCTGAGGAAATAAACTAGCAACACAGAGGAGCAAGCAGATGTGAGGCAAAAAGAGAAAAATGGAAAGAAACAGCGATGTGAATAGAACGATTTAGAACAGAGGAAAAAATAAATGAGATGCAGAGTAATTGAAAAGGCTCTTAGACTGCATGTATGCTGGGTGCCATGTTAGCTTGCTTTGAATTCAAGCTGTGTGTGTGCATGTACCCACTAGTCATGCATCGACAATATGCAGTACATGGGGAGAAAATCAAAAGAAAAGATGGCAAGAAACAAGGCTACTGTCAAGCAGGGTATTACGGGAGCACATCTCAAAATTGAGACAGTGTTTAAGAAGGAGATTTGGCTACATTTGTTCTTGAATTTATCAAAAGTCAACGCAGCTGATGTTTACCAATCGTGGTAACTTTGTCTTAGTATAGCTTGTGGTCTGTATACCTCCTTTCACTCTGTCTGCCTTCTAAAAACATGTAGACTGATACCTGGATATCACAAAAGCAGGTTCACAACATGCAACTGTAAAATACAGAGACGAGGCTACCAACCTTAGGTATATTTAAACAGATGACAGCACAGAACAACAGAGCATTGCTAGACATGTTGCCTGCAGGAGTGGCCAATCTGAGGAAGTGTAACAATTTAGTATTTTGATGATAGGAACTTGAGGTATTTTTAAGGACCTGGTCCAAATTATTCTCTCTAAAAGGCTAATTTGCTCAGGTAGGTTGGTTTTCCTGCGACAGATCTAGTTTATCGCAATGCATCTGAGTGTACTCAATATAAGCACTTGATCATGTGTCATCATCACAGTGGGATGAATGTTGAAGCCACATACATTGTATTAAAAACATGAACGAATCCATCCATTTTCTTCAGCTTATCCAATTCAGGGTACGTTTGGGGGGGGGGGGGGGCCTGAGCCCGATATCCGCTGTCATAGGGTGAGAGGGCAGGAACACCCTGGACAGGGCGCCAGTCTGTTGCAGGGCTAACACAGTGAGACAGACAGACATTCCAATTTAGAATCATCAGTGAACCAAACAAGCGTGTCTTTGGACTGTGGGATAGAGTGACATGGTACATTTGAACCCAGGATCATGCAATAGATCAGAAATGTTGCTGTCAGTCTTAATTAAACTGCTGCAACAAGTTGTTAGTTTAGAAGGTTGGCACCTCCAAAGAGGTACACTTTTTTATAAAAAAAAAGAAAAGAAAAAAGCATGTTGCCTCTTGAAAAGTATCGCTTATGCACTGGTACATTTTTCTTTCCTAGTAGAAATAAGAACTACGTTAAAATAATGTTCATGGGGTTTTTTTGATTGTTTTTTTAACCTCTGCCAAGGAAGTTGTGTTTTTGGTAGCGCATGAGTGCGTGCCATCATTCTGTCTGTAAACATGATGGCTCGAAAACTTCTGAATGGATTCTGATAATACTTTGTATTGGTGTAGAGTGGGGTCATATAAACAATCCATAAAAATGTGGCTTACCTCCACCAAGGTCTTTAAGGTCAACTTAATGATTTACTGGTCAAAAATCGACAAAAAGCCTTATAGCTATAAAACTATGATTCTTATAAATATGGTAGGTATTGTAAACATACAGAAAGTATCGTATAAAGATTTAAAATGTCATGTAACATTTGACCTCTGACCTCTCCTTCAAAATCAATAGATTGAAGGTCAAAGTGATGATAATCCTATATATAGTTATTTAAAACTGCCATTGTTTGTATTTACAACATATAGGCATATAGGGAATGATGAATCATGTTACTTTGCACCTCTGACCTCTTTCATAAAACTTTCATTAAATGTCTTTTATCTTTAAAATTCTACCGGCTTTCTTTGCATTGGCAGCATTTAGGAAATTATACTGGTATATGGGAATTCTAAATATCACATTTAGACCACTGATCTCACTTTTACATTTTACATCTGCCTTTCAAATTGACCCCAAAATGTGTCTTTAATGAAAGTATTGTCAAGAGAAAGAGAATGAAAGCAATAGGTGGGGAAAAAAAAAAAAAAAAAAAAGCTGTAAGAATTCTCCAGAACACACTGAATCTGTCAGGTGCTCCTACCTGTCACTATCTGCAGCACTGCTGTATCTTTATTATTTTATCTCTCTGATTCCTCCCCCTCATCAGAGCAACACAGGCACACGCGCGCACACACACACACACACACACACACACACACACACACACACACACACACACACACACACACACACA
>JAVDPK010002765.1:6018-17778 GCA_034780415.1 Cichlasoma orientale | reverse complement strand
GTGTGTGTGTGTGTGTGTGTGTGTGTGTGTGTGTGTGTGTGTGTGTGTGTGTGTGTGTGTGTGTGTGTGTACTGAAGTGGGGGGGTTGGTTGATTGTTGAGCGGAGCTCTAGATAAGCATACATGTGCACACATACCTAGACTCGCTACACAGATCACACATACATTTACTGGAAAAAAAAAACTGTTATTGTGGATATAGCATGTACTGAGGACCAAAGGTATGGAAATGAGGAGGATTGTGGAGGGAGGTTTTTTGTTTTTTTTAAAACTCTTCCCAACACAACTGCCCTGTGTACATCTCTAAACAAACCCCACTAACCAATCAACAAGCCATTAAACCTCATTAAAACTCTTCTTCTCCCTCTGAAAGGTTTGTTTGCGATTTCCTAATTGGTGGTTACATAAGTTGGTCCATTTTTCCGGATAGTTAATTATTCTAAAAGATAGATGGTCTCAACTCAGTGCAGCATCTAATCCAATAGTAACTAAACACACTCCAGGCATTTCAAAGAGACAGTCTTTCACAACTAATAATCAGTGCTGGAGCATGTTTGTACCTAATTTGTGTAACTGTGGATAAAATTAAGTTCTACAGGCTAACAAAAGCTGTGCTTTGTGTTTTTTTTGTGACTTTATGGTGTCATTTTCCCTCTATAAATAATTTGCTTGGTTTAATTTATTAGTTGCCTATCCACATAATGACCTAAATTAGCCAGTTGTTGGACACAGTGTTTATTAGCTCCTCATTGTATTTGATTTGTAAATTGTACAAATCAAATTTTGCTTCTTGGTATCATAATCCTATGCTGCTTTTTAAGGAGACCTTTTTAAGGAGAGTGTTTTTTTTTTTTTAATTTGGGCTGTAATGCGATCCAATATGAACGTGTATAATTCCTAAGCTGTAAGATGTAAGCTGTAAGAGACAGACTTTTTTTAAGGGGGTGAATATCCCTCCCCGTTTGTCCTTAAACCCCTTCAGTGATGGTTTGATTCCCAAACAGTCATACTGGAGTCATGGTGTGCTCATTGAGTGTTCAACCAGTGGAAAAGTCAAACTGGCAGAATGATTGAGTCTGTATCTCCTCCTCTTGCTTCTTCCTGCCTCTCCTCTCCTCTGCTTGCACAGAGGTTATTAGGACATCAGGGTTATGAACATGTGAGACAGTGGTGCTATTTCGTTTGATGACTTTAAATATTTCCCCAGAGTAAAATTAATTTACATGTTAATTCTTATAAAGGTTATACAACATGTCTTTAGTACACACTTTTCCCCGTCAGCTCTTTTTGTCAGTGTGTGAAACATGCGAAGTCAAAGAATAGAAACACTTTATCAGTGAGGTGCAACAACACTGAACTGCTGAGCTTTCCTCCGGGGTTGATGAGCAGTAGAAGTGCCCCCTCTGTCTGCGAGTGGTCATTTTAGCTAAATTCATTCATCCACCTAAAATAGAATCTACATCAATAACAATAAAAGTTTGAGCTGAATTTTTTACCAGAATAGTACAGAGCAGAGAAGATGGGAATTAATAACAGAAGGGAGGTGGGGAGGGAAGGGAAGGGAAAACGGCAAAAATCCATTATGTTTGATGTTGGTGTCTCACCCTGGCAGCAAATGCTGGTGGAAAAACCCTGTGAAATGACATTAAGGGCGTCTTGTAATGTGATTTCAGCTATGTGTGAATATGAGATTTCTAATGGATCTGAGCACATTAGAGCAGTCTTTATCTGTAGTATTTATTCCCCCCTGGTTTTAAATGCAATTTACTAAGTAAGACATTTCACTCTTCTCAAGCTCACCAGCTTACCAGCTTTCTGGCTAGAAGGGTTCGTGGGTGGAGGGGTTATATTGATCTTTTTTGTGTGGCAAGTGCTACATAAAGCATTGCATTTGTGTCAAATTGGTGAATTATAAGAAAGTCAGATTCCTTATTTAATATGTGCAAAAGTATGCAAAGACAAATGGCCTCATCTTGAGGAATATTCTGTGTTTGCATATTTGAGTTTGTTCATCTATTATTCTCGTACATGATATGGGGTTTTGGGGGCGGGTGGTGAATAGTTATAAGAAAAATAAATGCGGTGACTACTTTAAAATGTGTTCTGATATTTATCTAAGTCACAGTTACAGGAAAACACAATCTGACTAAATTAATAACATTTGAATAGTTGTACTTATCATGTTTTCTGAACACAGTTGTCTTTCTCACCATGCCTAGAATGTAAGAACATTTATATAACCTTAGAAAGAAGCATTTTACAGGATACAGGAAGCTGAAGAGGGTCTGAACACCTGGGTGTTCATCATTCCACAGTAAGGCAAATAGTAGGAAATGTTGCTATTCTCTCTAGGATTGAGCGCCCTGAAAATATCACACACACACACACACAAAATTGCAAAAGGCCCTCTGAATGTTCTCTTGGGGTGATATTCTGTTAGCGTATGACAACAGTTGAACATTTTAGAAAAATGCAATGTATTATTTTTAAACAGAACCTGGCCATGCACATCAACAACATTAATGTATCTGAACTGTGGAGCATAGTGGGAGGAGCACTGGGGTTTGAGGCCTCATGGCCTGGTGATTGCATTTCATTTTTTCGCATTTGGTGAGCAATTGCAAGTAGTTGTGGCAACCAGCTGGTCTCCCAGTGGTTGGACATGCAGCATCCTCAAACCTCTGGGTGACCACTTTTGATTGCAAGGCAATTGCACAGATTTTCTGGTGGGAGGCAGCCTATCTCCAAACAACTATAAAATTCATGTGGCCATTTCATATTATAATCCTTGGCATTAACCCCTCAATTTGGCAACAGGACTTTTATTTTGAAACTGTTTTCAGAAGAAGAAATAAGGTGATGATCCTCTTGTCGAGGCTGTTAAAATGAATACAAATAAGTTGCTAGCCAAGGCAAACCTGAGCTATTCTGCTGCTGCTGCAAGTTTTGTGATGAATAAACAGACCAGTTTTATGCAATCCACTGACATAGTGACATTTTCATAGCAAACCACCAGTATCTCCAACTGCTTAAATTGGGGGGGGGGAAAGAGAGACAAAGACTTGTGTTCATCTTAAATTTTCCTGACACCCTAATATCTGTTTCTGACTGATTAGGGTCACAGGATCCCTGATTAGCATGCTCATATACATGTTCCTGCCAGCATTTCCGCAAGTTGTCCCAAATCAGCGAATATGGTGCACACCAAGGTCTCCGCAGGCTTAATGAGCTAGATTTAGAAGGAAGTCATTTAACCCCTATCTGTGACACACACTCATGCACGTATTCGCACATGCACAGTCTTGATAGGCATATCTGCTCGTCACAACCAAACAAACAAGAGCATACAAGCACATACACACTCTAACCACCTTGCTTCAACCCTGTATTTCGCTAGATAGGAGATGGAGCGAGGCCATTATGCAAATGTCAGGTGTCAAGTGTAAATGAGATTGGAGGGATGGGTAACAGAAGTATTGAATATCACACTGGCTCCCTTGGCAACTACACCAAGGTAATGAGAGCATTCCAGGATGTAGGCTGGCAAAAGCCTTCGTTAAGCTGAAAGATAGCACAGCGAAAAAGACGAATCAAGTCCATTGGGTCTAGTTGATCTAAGAAAACGTTGATAACACTACCACCTGTCTTATTCATACTATTAATAGACATGCTATGCTGTACGTATACACACATGGAGTGTGAATAAGCAAGACGTGGCTCATGTTTTTTTTTCTGTAGTTATTGAAATTCCCTTTATTTCTACTGTAGATAACACAAAGGAGACCTGTGATTACCAAGAAAAACAAACTACTGTTACGTGTGGATGAACATTTAAACCTCATTTGACTCTTGAAACTTGTGGTTTATACGGAAATAACTAAAAGAGTTCAGCTGGACAAAATGGGAGAAGTTTTGGCTCAAAAGGATGAATGACAAAGAATGCTCTCCTTACAAAAACTGACTTTTTGATACTTTATAGGCATTGCTCTACTCTTCTCTCTAAAAATAGCATGTTGGCAAAGTTGCATCTAAATAAATAATAATTAAAAAAAAAAGACATCTGGAACAAGGACCTTTGGACAGAGAAGACCGTTGTTGCGTGGCGCAAGCCATAAAAAGAATGGGTTTTGGAGGAGTGCAGCAGCTTGTTTTGAAGCCGCAAGAGCTAGGCACCTTGCAGTCATTGAGTCAAATGTGAGGCCATCTGTCTTAGAGCTAAAGCTTGGCCCAAATTGGGTCATGCAACAGGACAATGATACCAAGCACAGCAGCAAATTTACAGCAAAATGGCTGAAAAAGAGAAAAATCAAGGTGTTGCAATGACCCAGTCAAAGTTCAAACCTGATTGAAAGGCTGTGGCAGGACCTTAAGGGAGCTGTAGCTGGAAGTCTCAATGAAGTGAAGCAGGGCCAAAATTCCTTCACAGTGAAGTGAGACACTGATAAATTGATACAGAAAAGCATTACTTGGTGCTAATTATGGATCTACAATCATTAGTTTTTGATAGCCATAGAGTCCCATGAAAACTTTTTTCATGGCTGTATGTATTCTAACTTGTTTAAAATTCAATTTGTTATATCAGCATATTTAATGTGCTGTCTAAAATATAGATAGCAACTACATATTTTTGGCCCTGTTTTTACCCATTCAACCAAAACCAAAGCAGTTTTCAGCTTTTTTATGTGCTGATAACTGGTGAAAATAGGGATTACTTGTTGTTAACACAGCTGATGATCCTCAGTAGATTTGTGTGGCTGTGGTTGTATCTGTTTCTGGATTTTCTCTTGTTTTTTATTATATTGCAAGATAAATTGCTTAACAATTAAATAGTAACATGGCATTTTTAACATATCATGTGACAGCTTATTATAAAAACAGAAAGTCCACCTCCCAAAATAAGCACAAGGGGATTAAGCTGAGTTAGGGCTCTAGTTTAATATGATCACTGCGTCTGTTATGGCCATGTTGTTTTAGACTGTTGGTGCCCTGCAGAGCTTTATAGATGCATCTCTGAATGCTGTTTCTGTCTGCTGCAACTCGTTGGCAGTGTCATAAATATGTGGAATAACTATAAATGTGTAATTTCTCCTCTTGTAGAAAACAGAATTCATAGTGGGCAAAGTACTGGAGTGAAACCAAGTATTAAAAACAGAACTGAAGCCGGTGTCTGTGCTTTCCATCTGGATCTCATTTATTTATATTTCTTCATTTTTAATGCTCTTTTCTCTCTGTAGTTAATTCTTCTGTGGTCGTTCTCTTTCTTGTTTAATGCAACCTTTTAGCTCTTCAACATTAGTGCATAGGTAATGCGGTTTTTGGCGGGTAAATCAGCCTACAACCAAACTAGCTCCATAGAGTATGATCAGAACTGTGGAGATGAGTTCAACTACTTGTGTGCCTACAGCTGTCTTCACCTAGAGTTGTTTTAATCTTTGTTGAATTTACCAGCTATATATGACCATTCAGGTTAGCTTGAAAGTAACTGCACAGCTCATAACCTGCATTCCCACTATATGAATCCTTGACTGTAGGGCCGTAAGGACCCTACAGTTGTTCAGGTTAGTCAAGGGCCTACTTTTTCTTGCATAAAGTGGTGGAATGAGCTCTCACTGAAGTCAGGAACAGAGCTGCTGGTCAACCTCTGCCTCAGGCTAAAAATCCGCCTTTTCACACTGCATCCTAATATTTTAGGTTTAGCCTTCAATTTATACTTATATTGGTTTGGGTTTATATGCTGCATTAATGCATACTATTTAGTACTTTAGATCAGCTATAGGTAATTGTCATCCTAGTTAATGTATATCTCTGATCTGCTTTGAAATGTACCCACCAAATGTAAATGAAATGTACCCTTTCTCACCTCTGCTCTTTATCCCCATCTCTTGACATTTTATAGACTGACTCTTTATTTACCCATTTGGCCATGTACATAAATACTCACAACTCATACATATTACCCACACACCTGTCATTTTTTTTTTTTTTTTTTTTTACAGTGAAGCACACAAAGTTAAAGGTCAGTGCTAGCTCAAGGTTGAGGTTGTGTCTATCCCCTGAGAACCCTTTCAAGCAGACACACCAATACACAGACCAAGACATGACATTACAAAGAAAAGGCTTGAAAAGGCTATGAAAGGATCAATGAATAATTTAACCTGTAACATCATATTTTCCCTAGCAGTAATGTATACACAAAGCAGCTGCATGTGTGTGAGATGTTTGTGTCTGTCACTGTGCATGGTGAATGTGAATGTCCTGTACGCTGAGAGGTGGCTATTTCGGCGGTGTAATGTGATGTGTGGGAGTATTATCAGAGCTGTACGTATGACAGACACACAGCCCTAGAGCTCACTTCCTGGAATTGCATTTTGTTGGCCTTCTCCAATATGAGACCTGTCACCTCATTCCCTCCAGGCCATACAAACCGTGATTGAGGCATTTCTGTGAGGTGTCACTATCAAGGGCTTGTGAAGGTTTTTGTGTTTCTGTGTATCGGCTTGTGTGTGATGGGTAATAGGCTGGTTTGAAGACTTTTTACATTTTCAATCATTCCACCCTGCTACCCTTTCTTCTCTTTTTTTCCTTATTTCTCACCATCCCACTGATCTTCACCTCTGGTGCCTCCTTCTCCCCTCTCCTTTCCCCCTGTCAGCACTGTCATAGCTTGGGAAGCCCTTCAGTGTATTACAGACCTCTCACCACTAGTTCTCTTTATGGTACTTTCTCTTTTTAAATTCAATCAGGCTTCTGTAGAGCCGCCAGAACCATTTCAATTTACTACCTGGACGCAACAGGATGGAAAGTCCTACGCTAACATAAAGGTCTAAATGGAATTGAAGGCTAAGAGAGAGAAACGAGAGATGGAGGAAAGGTGTGGCAAGGGGGAGTATTGAAACAGTGCCACAGAGAGATAACTGCAATGGAGTGGTAAAAATAGAGAGAGGTAGGGGAATTAGGCTAGAGAGGGTAAGAGAGAAAGATGAGGGAATGGGAAGAGTCTGAAGTGTTACAGGGGATACGAGGCCAGAAGTGACAGTGGGGGAGAGAAAAAGGAGTGAAATGAAGGGTGGGAGATAAGATAAGGGCATACAGTAAGAAGAAGCGGTGATAAATATTGAGTGTTTTTTTATCTTAAGAAAATGTGATGTGAACTGACTCACCAAGCAACATTTTTTGAAGGACTGCATCACTCTCTAAGCATCTGTGATACTGTGCAGTGCTAGGATACTGTGTGGGTTGGGCAGTAGAAAAAAAAAAAGCATAATAAAGAAACTTACTGCAATAGGAACGTAAGACGAAACTAGTTTTCTGTTATTGCAAAAACAGTTTTTATTGATAAGTCAACTAAAGGGTGTTTTTAACCTGTGGCCACTGTATCTTTGATAAAATATCAAAGCCATTGCCTTTTTCTTAAAGCAATCCTTTTGACCTCAGCTTGCCTACTTTCTTCAGGGCAGCTTTCCATTCACCCTCCTCTTTGGGCCAAAATAGACTCTTCATGTCAATCCGTGCATGCCGGCCCTTTGGTGTGTTGTGTGGAGGTTAAGTGTTTTTCTTAGTATTTTTTCAGGCGAATTGAAAAGTGCCTTTGCACTTTGCTCTCACAGGAATAGTTGCCATTTCAGTCTTGCTGAGTCACTCACTGAACCATGATTGTCCTTCGTTGGCTCAGATGTATATACCTCACCATCACTTCTGATTAGAAAAGATTATGATGTGTGAGCATATAGGCATGCTGGTGTTTGCAAAGGTGAGGAGAAGATGTGTATAACAGTAAATTAGGCCACTTGCCTTCAGTGCTTGATCATTTACTCTCTTACCACTTAACAATTGAAAAAGCTACATCATGTTGGTATGCTGTGACTTTCTCCAAAGGCAGAATGTATTAATCAAGATATGGCAGTCTCAGATACGCCTTCCTCTGTCTCTCTTAATATGAGTGCTAACAGTATTGGTACTAACATGTATACTGCTCAAAAAAATAAAAACAACAAGAGTAAGTCAGTTAAACCTCTGGGACATTGATCTGGTCAGTTAAGTAGCAGAGGGGGTTGTTAATCAGTTTCAGCTGCTTGGGTGTTAATGGCATTAACAACAGGTGCACTAGAGGGGCAACAGGGTGAAATCCTTGGGCCCATTGTCAGATGCTACGCTGGTGCAGTGGGTCCTGGGTACCTCCTGGTGCACAACAATGCCCGGCCTCATGTGGCAAGAGTATACAGGCATTTCCTGGAGGATGAAGGCATTGATACATTAACTGGCCCCCACACTCGCCTGACCTAACCTCTGGGACATTGTGTTTTGGTTCATCTGACGCAGCCAGGTTGCACCTCAGACTGTCCAGGAGCTCAGTGATGCCCTGGTCCAGATCTGGGAGGAGATCCCCCCAGGACACCATCCATCATCTTGTTAGGAGCTAGTTTTGTGTGGAGACTGTTCAAACAGTGTGAATACCACCTTTAATTGGATCCAGTACTTTTTATACTTTAACCTGAAGTCTTTCAGTTTTTGCCAAGCAGCAGCCTTGAGGGCTGGAAAATTAAATCAACCTGGAAGTGCCAAAAGCTGTGGTTTCTCAAATAGCCACCTAAGGCTGGCTGCTAAAGCGAGTTAATCCCCGATGGCATGACACATCACTCAGCTCTACCGGAGAAATGCACAAGTTTACATCCTGGTGTAAAAAAAAAAAGAAGTCTGGTTTCAATACTCAGTATTGTACCAGCTGTATGAGGTTCTTTATTTATTTAATAACTTTGATGTAAAATTATATTAGTCTGCATAATTATGGGCCACTTTGAGTGACAGGGTAACGCCACAGGTGTTTTTTTTAATTTATTTTTTGGATTTGGGGCCTTTGTGAACATTTTTGGTGCAATTTTCTGACATAATAAATAAATAAGTGTTTGTGGTTAATATAATAGCAGACTATCCAAGAAGGCTGTTGGTGTTAGCTCATAATTTAGCACCCCGCCTTCTCATCTAAATATGGTGATTTCTGGCCTTCAAAAATGAAGATAACGACAGCCATAAAGTGAAAGTCTATCATTTTGTTATACATAATTACTGGTGTCTGTATTGTACTCTTGTC
This sequence comes from Cichlasoma orientale, assembly GCA_034780415.1. Lineage (NCBI taxonomy): Eukaryota > Metazoa > Chordata > Actinopteri > Cichliformes > Cichlidae > Cichlasoma > Cichlasoma orientale. The sequence continues at coordinate 8,691 of JAVDPK010002765.1, read as the reverse complement.
AGCTTTGTTTTTTACTTCCTAGCTTACTTTAATAAAGCAGTGCCCTTCCCCCTGTGGGAGTCCATTTAGAGCTCTGCTTGTTAATCAGTCTTGTTTTTATAAGAGGGAGGTGAACTCTTAAAATACTTAAGCACTGAGTAGGGTACAATCAAACCAGATACAGTGTTTGTCTGCACCTGCCTATCTGTCTAGAGAATAGTGTGTGTTTATGTGTGTCTGAAATAAGCAATTTGTATTTGCTCTTAAGAAAATAACCATTTGAAGGGGCCGTAAGCCAACACGCCTCAGTGCTTACTATCACCTGCCTCTCTGTCTCTATTGACTGGCATTGTACTGTGGGGTTAAAAAGCAGTAATTTAGGCCCAGTAGCCTCCTATTGTGACATTCAGGGGTATTTACCTCTCTGTGGTCTTAATTGCTAAATGTAGCTCGTAAGACAGCTGAACCTCCCCTTGCTGCTGACAGCCCTCCTCCATTCACAGGATGGCAAATAAAGGAAAAAAACAAATGCAACAGTTAGCGTCCATTAAAAATAAATGGGAGATGTGCTCCGTGTTCCACTGGTAGGTCTGGAAAATCAAACTGCAATATAAAGCCTTTATGAATGCTTGGTGCTTCAGGGCTTTTATGGTTATTAGTGGTTAGGGATATTTATATTTTTAAACTTAAAGACTCTAAATCTTTCAGTCAATAAGCTGAAAGTGGAGACAAGCCATCCTATAAACTGCACTTAAATCACAAAGTTTAAAAAATAAATAGGCCTGGTTCACTGAAAATTTGGAGGGTTTTGTGAATAGTAATGAGCTAGCAATGGACAGGTTTGGACCATTGATAGAAAAACCTTTGCTCAGTTGTTATTTTGAAAAGGAAAAAAAACAAAACAAGTAGATGCCGTAGAGCTCAATTAACTTAAAATGTGTGAATAAATCAGCTAAACTTTAATCTACCATAATAATAGCACATTTTCTTCTTATTATAGAGGTGACTGCACAATTAATTCTAATTACCTCACTTTTTTTTTTTTTTTTTTTTAAACTTATGGACTAAAATTCACTTGTGTCCTACATGGCAAATTGTTGCTGACTTAAATTTAGGATGAAAGAGTAGAAGTAGCATCTTTTGGTGTACATCTATATTTAGAAAGCACACTGTAGCAAAATGGTAGAGTAGGCCTGTAGCAACAGTAAGGTGGTGATTTGTCTTTGAGGCTCTGTGGTGTTTGTTGTTTGGCACCGTCAGCTAAACGGGGCCATCTCATTTCCTGTTGTCTGCAGGAAGCAGCTGTCTGCTACTGCTACAGCCGCGGCTGCTGCTCAGAGCCCCTGGTCATCAATCTCCTTGTTTTAATTGGTCTGCACACCACTGCGACCACACACACACATTCACACACATACGTTCACAAAGTACATGCAGAGACATAAAGGTGAATGAAGGCAATACGTGAGAGCTCACAACCATGTACACACAATTTTAACATCTGTTGCAAATATATGGGCACGCACCTGCTTGCTGTTCTGTCAAGCACAGATAACCACAAAATAAACACCATTGATTTTTCCTACATTTGCCATTATTTATGTCTTTGGCAGAACTCCCATATTTGCCTTATATAATTGTGTTCTCAGAATACAGGTGTTTGGGGTTTTTTTTTTTTTGGATTATTTTCGAGGAACAGTCTCTTTTTTGTTTTGTTGGATTTAGTTTTTTTTTTTTTTTTTTTTTTTTTTTTAAACACTCAAGGAGACAGTGAATACTACCATGGTGATTTTACTAAGATGTGGGACTTTCAGATTCACTTAAACTTTACACTGTTTTACTGAGCCAATAATTTCCACAAATCAGACATAGATAAAGTATACACTCACCAGCCACCTTATCAGGTGCACCTTGCTAGTACCCCTTTAGAATTCTATAAATTTTTATGGCATAGATTCAACAAAGTGCTGTAAACATCCTCAGATATTTTGGTCCATATTGATATGACAGCGTCACACAGTTGCTGCAGATTTGTCGACTGCACGTGTCCCATTCCACCACATCCCAAAAGTGCTCTATTGGATTGAGATCTGAAGTCTGTGGAGGGCAGATTCGAGTACAGTGAACTCTGTCATATTCAAGAAACCAGTTTGAGATTATTTGAGTTTGTGACACGACTGCTGCAAGCAGCCATCAAAAGATGGATAGACATGGTCACCAACAACACTCAGGTAGACTGTGGCATTTAAACCATGCTCATTTGGTCCTAAGGGGCTCAAAGTGTGCCAAGAAAATATCCCCTGTGCCATTACACCACCAGTAGCGTGAACCAGAGTGTCACAGAAGAAATGGAAACTCATCAGACCAGGCAACGTTTTTCCAGTCATCTTCTTCTTGTCCAATTTTGTTGAGCTCATGTGAATTATAGCCTCAATTCCCTGTTCTTAGCTGAGTGGAGTGGCACCCGGTGTGGCCCTCTGCTGCTGTAGCCCATCTGCTTCAAGGTTTAACATGTACGTTCAGAGATGCTCTTCTGCATATCTTTGTTGTAACGAGTTACTGTTGACATTTCTGTCAGCACAAAGCAGTACGGCCATTCTCTTCTGACCTCTATCATCAACAAGGTATTTTTGCCCAGAGACCTGCCAACTCACTGGATATTTTCTCTTTTTTGCACCATTCTCTGTCAGCCCTAGA
>JAVDPK010002764.1:469903-529074 GCA_034780415.1 Cichlasoma orientale | reverse complement strand
TAAGTGCCATTTCATAATTATGTGATTCATAATCCGATTAGTCGACTAATCGTTTCAATAATCGATGACTAATCGACTATCAAAATAGTCATTAGTTGCAGCCCTAATTGTGAGATAGAAAATGTTACTGTGTGTGAGTGGGTTATATTGCTACCTGTTGCTCTTGACAGCGTTTGACTTTGGGCGGGGGGGGTGTTTTCAAGTGGACGGAGAGATCCCCGTTTTAAGAAAAAATTAACAACACTCATGCACATGTGGATGTGGACTTACTGTAAATGGCTTCTTGCAGCCCAGCTACAGTACCTTTGTGGGCCACACCTTGTGAATCACTGCTCTTCAATATGACTTATGAATAATGCAACAACCTGAGCAGATCAATCAGCACGAGCACTGCCTGAGCTGAGCTCTATACGGCATCTGGATGAATATATCCGCCATCTGCAACTGGCAGACTACAATGATGCTCATTTTCCTAATTCAGCAGCCTACCTTGTTAAAAAAAAAGAAAATCATTGAACAAGTTGAATTCTCATTTTACCAAGCGGCTGAAGACGCACCACTGTGTGGCCGATATTACGGAGAACAAAGCACTCGTGTTGAGGTTTCTATGACAACACATACGTTGCATGTTACGGGAGTTGCTCAGAAACTTTTGGCCTGACTGTGGTTACATCAACATTTTCAACATATTAACCAACCCCTTAAAACCATTCGCACGACAACGACAAACACACAGATACTCTAAGTTTGTGAGTGTGACCCTCTATGTCCTTAATATGACTTGCATTCCCCAGTGTTAACCTTTGACCCAGCCTAGGTCTCCTACACCAGATGCAGCTCATCAAGTCCTCCATCAGCTCTCACCCTTCCTACTCTCCAAACACACACACACACACCTACCTGTGAATACTAGCGATGATTATGCAAGGACGATGGTTATGTCACACACTTAAGTCTCACAAAAAGACACACACACACACACACACACACACACACACACACACACACACACACACAGAGGCTTGGTATTGGTCGTCTGATTCGCCGTTTCCTGAAACGAGAGCTGGAGTGCTGCAGCTGTGAAACAACTCGAGAAAAATAAACAGATTTGTGTTTTTCTTTCTCACTGTTCATCCTCATTGGATGACATGTCATACAACTACAGACACACACACACACACACACACACACACACACACACACACACCCACACACACACAGCCCCATGCTGTGTGCTACAAAGAGTGAGCCGCTTAAAGGCTCCAACACAAGCAGGGGAAAGAATCAGAAAATAAAAGCCAGGCAGACCGCCTGTGAGGATGCCAATTAAAACAGACAGTCCATACAGGAGGAGTGTGTGTGTGTGTGCTCTGGGAGTCACTTCTCTCCTATTATGGGGTGCCTGTTTGCAAAGGAGGAGGAAGGTAAACACACCTAACCACACACACACACAAGCAGAAACAAGACGGGCTTTCCCCTAATGTTATTGAGTGAGAGCGAGCGAGAGTGAACAGGGATCATCCGCCATCTGCCGAATCATGAGTCATTCTCTTTGTGCGTATCAGCTTTCAATCACCATCACCCCATCGCAGTCAGTACGCTGGTACACATCCATTTATCCTCGTTTCTTTTATAAGGCACTGCACAAAGAAAACGATGCGTACAACAACAGACCGCCATCACAAACTCATCTTCGCTGCTAACATGCGCCCGTGTGTAAAGCTGCTTAAAGTAAAAATACACATTCAGATATTTTATCCCCGAAGACGGTACGTAGGACTCACACTGATATGAACGGGAGACACATGCATTTATAATTTAGAGCCCTGTTCTTTTGGTCATTAAAAAAAGAAAAACCTGTCAACCCGTTTAAATAAAACATGTACAATCCAGCACAAATCGCACAAATGTGGCATCTTATTGCTTTAAGGATAATATAACAAATCCTTGCTTTTATATCCAAAAATACTCCAGACTCTTCCATAATTTCAGTTGCCCACTCCCAAAAAGCAGCTGTATGCAAAAGGTTGGAGTTGTGCTGCTAAGAAATATTGGCAAATAAAATAATTCGGTACATAAAGTGGCAACATCCTTACTTCTGAGAAACTGCTCCTTTTTACACCCAATCGTGTTATTGTCCTGTTGCCAATTAACCAAAATAGTTGCAAAATGTCCCTCCCACTGTTTCTGTTTAGTCCCTCTTACTTTGCCAGCCTTCTGTCGCACCTGCCCCAACTTCAAATTCAAAATGAGCCAATATAGTTCACGGAATTATAAAATGTGTCTGTTGAAACATCTGATACGTTTTCTGTGTTCTATTGTGGATCAAATACGGCTTTATGAGATTTGTGAACCATTGCATTGTTGGGTGCAATGATCTTGGGTGAGGTGTTCCGGGAATGCCCCGGACACATTGAAAAGATTATCTCTGTCAGCTGGCCTAGGAGCGCCTCCGTATTCCCCCGGATAAACTGGAGGAGGCGGCTGGGGATAGGGAGGTCTGGGTCTGCCTGCTTAGGCTGCTGCCCCCACAACCTGGCCCTGGATAAGGACGCATAGATAAATGCATGCATGCATTGTTTGTTTTTTTGCATAAACTCCAACTTCAAACAAGGCAGCTCAGGGGCAGTGCTGTCTGCTGGACTTTACACACTAATTTTGCAGAACCTTTACATGCACATAAAGCACGCTAGCTAACATCATAAAAGAGGTTCAAACCCCAGAAGCCATTATATGGTGCATCAAATAAAGCGAGGATTTGATGAAAGATTTTGTCTCGGCTGAAAAAAAACACCCCAGAGAGGCACATTTGTTAAAATTAGAAATTCACCAGTCTGAGTCACCGGATTGGTGTCTGCCAGTACTGATTTTATTAAGCAGATCAGCTTTCAACCAGACATGACCAACCCATGAAGTCTGTTTTTCCCATTAGAAAGAGCCTGACGTGCCACTGTTACAGCCTCTCGGCAAATTATGCAACATTGTGTAAAGTAAATATTACAAGGACACGCAGCTGTAAGTGTTTTATTTATTATCCCCTCCCAGCACGGAGAGCTACAAAGACACTGTCACCGTGTACAGTACGGGTCATCTAGACGAGAACGCGGCCCATTAAACAGCAATGAGATCATCCACTATTGATTTTCCACCGTGCACGTGTGTTCATGCAGGGCGCTCCGCACCGCAAAACTGCAGCAGAGGATCATCTTCTCTACATCCTCCACTTGTGTGTTTATACAGTACGTGTGCGCCTAATGCTCATGTCCCGCTTGGCGGTTTAGTCCGATTCTTTCAGAGGAACCTCATGACTTAGGAATGCTATGAATGGCTCAGAGGCCTTAAGATGGGAAAGTATGCATCGATTCTGGAGATCATTCCCACAATGTTAGCCTGCGCGCACTCCTCCGCTCACTGTGACCTCTCTGTCGACTCGTTCATCTGCTAAGGCACACATAGCTCTCTATTAGGAGGTGTGTCACACATCTGGTCACACACACACACACACACGACTCCTAAGAAGATTTCCACATCTGTGTGTGCGTAGCCCACCAGTGTTTTCAGGCATCTCCTCGGGGGCCAGCGTCTTAACCGAATAAAAGCCAAGTATGTGTAACAGCAGACATAACTCACTGAAAATGACCTGCAGACATACAGTATTTCCACCCATAATGCATCTGACTGACCTCAACTTCACCCTCCAAATTAATACTGTTTCATTCTAGCTACTGTGCTTTGACCTAAACGCTGCACCTCTCACCGCTTTTCCCCCCTCAGTGGAAAATTTGACTTCCCACCTCAGTAAGCTCCACTGTTTTCTAAACAATCATTGCCCTTCAATAAATTCAACTCCCAAACTTAATTCGTAACGCAAACACACCCTGGAACAATGTGTAAATTTACAGGACGTCAGAGATGAGACACCGACAGTAACAAACTGGGTTTTCAGTCTGTGTCCTGTCAACTAAATATGATGGTAACATTTTAAATGTCAGTGATTTAAAACCCACTTTCTACGTCCCCACCGTTACCTCTGACCACGAGCTGTGAGTAGTGACCGAAAGGGCCCTGTTGAGGTGGTTCGGGCCATCTGACCAGGAAGTCTCCTGAGACCCCCCCCCCCCCCCCTTGGTGAGGCGTTCTGAGCATGTCTCACTGGGAGACCCCGGACACGCTGGAGAGATTATATCTCTTGACTGGCTCGGGAATGCCTTGGTGACCCCCGGAAGAGAAGGAGGAAGTGTCCGGGGAGAGGGAGCTCTGGACCCAGACCCGGATAAATGGAAGAAAATGGATGGATGGAGTTCACGTTAAGGTACATTGGATAATAATTTTGTATAGGTATCCAATTGAATATCGAGAATCGGGTAATTGTACTGGTACAGATAGTAATTAAATTTCTGGGATCATGAGATCCCTTTTGCAGATACGAGCAGCTGAAATCAGTTTCCTCTGCTGCTGGCTGGGCTCAGCATTAGAGACAAGATGATGAGCTAAGACATCCGGAGGGAGCTCAGAATAGAATCACTGGTCCACTGAGGGTTTGGGCATCTGATCAGGCTGCCTATTTGACAACTCCCTCTGGAGATTCTCCACACCTAACTAGAAGGCCACCCCCAGAACTCACTGAAGAGATTATCTAGTTCCTCTTGACTGGGAGCACCTTGGGATCCCCCAGGAGGAACTGGAACACTCTGCTTAGCATGCTGCCACCGCAACCAACTTTGCATAAGCAGAAGATTCTAGAAGTACGGATGGAAGGATAGATCACTCAGAGATCTGCCATGGATATAATAGACAATATCCTCTCTAATTGTGAAAGTGCAGTCAACCAGCACCTCTGTAGAGGTTTCTGATAGCAGGCAAACAGGTTCACTGACAGCTTCCTACCTAAACAACAATTCAGTTACTTTGTTATCTCAGAGAGGAAACACACGTCCAAAAGCAGAAGAATACAAATGCATGGGAACAACTAAATGTAGAAGGTGACCACAGGTACCATAACGAGCAGTCTCACACACACACACACGTGCGAAAAAAAAACTGTCCTGTGTTTTTCACAACTTGTTGCAGCCAGTGGGGAGCTTTTCTTTTTTTTTTCTATTGCATGTATTATTCAAACAAGGGCTGCAGAAATTATCACCAACTGCAGATAACAGACACCGTGTGCTGCAAATCCTCTCTGTGCCTCTGCACGTGGGCCGAATGTCTAAAAACACTGCTGTCTCCTGTTCCTTTGGGTTGTGAAGACACTAATCTTCAGATCATGCTGTCCTCTCCCGCAGCTAACATCTGACTAATTAAACAGAACTTAAATCAGGACGTCTCCATTTGAATGCCTATTTGACGGGAGTGCTGAGACCTTTAGCGGACCGGCTTGCGTTCCCCCTGCCAGCGTGCAACCTTAGCCCAGTCATGAGATGCTCTGCTCAGGAGCCCGAGGCTGTACTCCTCCCAAACACCCCCTCCTTTGATCTCCTAATCACCTGGCTCAGCCTGGGCCTGAAAAGAGAGCGAGGGAGCGGCTGCAGGGGCAGGAGGAGGACAATAATAACCGCAGCAGTTGCTCTGGCAGGGAGATTTACGCCTTTTTTGGGGGTCATTTAAAGGTTTTAGTTTCACGCGGGGATGTGATCACATCCCTACACACCAAAACTAATAGATGTACTTGTTATTTCTGATTCAAGGTTATAAGGTGAAATCTGGTCTCTCTGTACACACCATGCCACCTGTTAACCTGACGATAAACAGCATTTCCTCATACTGCACACATCCCTCCTCGTGTTTGAAGAAGCAGCCGGTTCGAGTGAAATCCACATCCCCTTATTTCGGGGGTGTTTGTCTACTCGCAAAGAAGCACACGAATGCTGCAGAGCTGTTTCACAGCCAGCCTGGACGTTGTGCCTGTCAGGCCTGTGAAAAGACAGCGCCCCCCAAACACCACACCAACATCACCTTTGCAATATAAAACCCCACGGCTTTTTTTTTTTTTTTTTTTTTTTTTTACAGGAAATAGCTCCATGCTGCCCAAAAATAAATAAATAAATAGACTGGACAGAAAGTTGTAAATACTTCCATCCTCTCAGTGTTTGGTGGCTCTCCCTTCACCCCAAACACTCAAACCACTCCTGGTACCGGGAGAGGACAGGAGAGGAGTCCCCATTAAACTGTCAGATATTGACAAATCCTAGCTGGGATGCAGGGCGCTGTGCCTCGTTATGATTTGGCCTACTGCCCGTTTATCTGCTTTTTAAGTGCACTCTGCTTCTCTAGTCTCTGGACTTTGCTTAACATTCCTCTTCCTCTCCTGCGGGACGCAGGATTTTGCAACCAAACAAGAGCAGCTCCCCAAACACCCCATTGTCTCAGAGAAACCCTGTGGTAGTATTGTGCAGCTGATATAGTGTTCAGTGTGGTTTTTCTGCAGCTCAGAGGAGGGCTGGGTGACCGGAGTTGCGGTTTCTTTGCTCATTTCTCGTGCACTGACCTAAGATGGAGCTAAATTATGCGTAATTTTCACAGCGTGGACCCCTTCACTCACCCCTGAGGAAACCCCACCAGCACCCCCCCCCCCCCCCCCCAACCCGGACACCGTAGCGGTCATGGGAAGCAAATTCAAGGAGGCTGCTTACCTCAGTAGGTTGGGCAGAGGGATGGAGCCGGAACCTGACCCCAGTATTCCCTTTTTCCCACTTAACAGTTTCTCCACCAACGCGACATTCCCAGTCCGGGCGGCTTCCAGCAGCTCCTGCTCCTTTCCCATCCCGGACACAAGTTTGTAACGACAAGGAAATGGAAATCCAACAAATCTCCCATATACCCCTCCTCTCCCTCCCGACACCTTTCTTCACTGTCTGGTGTGAGAAAGCATCTGAAAGGATTCCTCTCACTGCATGCTGCTGCTGCTGCTGCTGCACAGTGGCACGGTGGAAATAGGTGTTACTGATGCTGCAGAACAGCTTTGGCATGCACCCCTCTCCTCAGTTCACTGGCATGCACGGGTTTTTAGTACGAGTCCGCTGCCTTGCACTTCTCCCCGGTGCAGTGCAATCAGGAGCAGCGCGAAGAACCGAAGCGAATCCCCCGAAGTGTGAAGAGTAACCAAGGTTTTAAAAGAAAAAAAAGAAAAACTCCTTCTCACTCCCGACAAAGGCTCTCCCTCTGCTTCTGTTCTCTGACGCTCCTACCGATAACAGGCGGGAGGTGAAACTCCGTCCGCCGCCACACCACGCTCTCCTGCCCGGCTGCGCTCGGTACCTCTATCCAGCGATCCAAGCGCACTGCCCGGTGCTTTTCTGTGTTGCCTGAACCTCACCGTCAACTCACCTGCGGTCAAACATTGGACATCCTTTTCCAGCTTCCAAAATAAAACAGCTTTTTAAACTCGGCTTCTTTTCCATGTATCTTTATGTATCACACTTGAGTGACTTTGCATCCAAATAAAGCTGCAAGCCAGAGAAGAACTTCAAAGTGAGAAAATTAAATGCTGTTATGGACTAAAATGGTTACATTTTTGTGATATAATTTCACCTTAGTTTGGCTTGAATATTTACCCATTATATATTTTTTTCTTTTTGAAGGCAAATAGACATTCTATAACAATATTTAGTCAAGCAAATGACTATTTAGATTTCCACCTGTGCAAAACAAAAGATCATATATAAGCCCTGAATAAAATAATCACTATTACTCCACTGTAACTCTTTCTGGCTCTTTCTGAGCCATGTTTACTTTTGCTGTAAGTGATTTATAATCGTGCTTATTCCCAAACAAATTTTCTGTTAAATTAGTACTCAGGATATTTTTTTTTTTTCATGGTCCCCGGAGTACTGGGTCCCCTCCTGGGGCATTCGCCTGTTAATTAGCAGCCTTCTTTTGAAATAATTGTTGTGTCTGTTGTCATTTACTAATAAACATTCTGGAGATAAAATAAACTGATATATTATGCTATTTCTGTGCTGCATAAATTTTATTATTAGTTTATGGCATATCCTTCATAATAAGCCGTCTAACGCAAAGCGAAACTTTTATTTTGAAAGTACTGCCGCTGCGCTTCCACTGTTACCCTGTGTCACCTGACTGGCAGACTTACTGTACTGTCTGGGCGTGGATGACGATGCTACAGCACCAACGGGAGGCGATGCCTTTGTTAGGATCTTTTAAAAAAAAGTCACACTCGCAGCAGCCACCGGCCGCGCCAGCCGCTGCTGCTCACACACCTGAAACTTAGTCTGTCACACACACGCGCATGCGCACTTCTCCTCGGTGCTGGCGGCGCACTCCCGTCACCGCTGAATAGATTTGAAAACAGGTGAGATCCTAAAATAACCCGCAATCATCCAACAGCGGGGTTTGTGTGAATGCAGAATGAAGGCAGTGGAGGGATTTTTCTTTTTTTCTTTTTTTTTTTTTATGTTTTCTGATGTGACAGCCTGGGAAACTCACACTCCCTCCACCCTCTCCACTGCGCCCCCACTCTGCGGCTCGGCGCATGCTGGGACCTGCCTGACGCCAACTCTGCTGCTTAATTGGAATTTAGAGGAAAATGTGGCCTTTAAGTGCCCCACCTGCAGCTGCTATGATAGACTTATTGAATTGCAATTCAAATACTTAATAATATTATTTTCTTGATTAGTCGACGCTGGAACAAAAAAGTTTAACATGTATCCTTACAGTCCAAGATTTTTTGGTTTGTTTGATTTTTTTTTTTTTTTTTTGTCAGTTATATGAAGATGACAGGATACTACAAGTCAACTTTTATGAGCAGTATTGCTGATTAATCCCTTTGATGGTTACTATAAGGAAGTTAAGTAACAATTTAATGTGTAACACCTAAAAATAGCCGTTGTGTTAGTTTTATTTATTTATTTCTTTTATAGGGAACTTGCTATGACCTGATTATATTTTACGGAAATAAAATGTAAGAAGTCAGTGGTTGGGATTTCGGACGCGCTCTGCAGCTGCTGAGGCGTCACAGGTTGAGCGTCCTATGCTCCACATGTTTCCAGCTGTGGCAGCATTTGGATTAAGGTCCTGCACGTCACCTGCTGGTGTAAAATCAGGTCAGCAGAGCAGATTTGTACAGCCACAGAAAAAAAATAATAACCTCTTTGTTCACTCAGAATTATGATATTACTGTCAGCTTCACACCCACATGTAAGCGATTACATGATGCTGCTCAGTGAGAGACGTGGATCAAGCCTGTGCCTGCACAGCTAGCCTCTAGGGTGGGAGTTAGAGCATTACTATTATTATTGATTATATACTATTGATGCTATATACATATTCCAGTAATTTTTAGGTCTACAGATGTGGAATAATAGGTGCTTTTTACCTTGCAAGCCTGTAGAAGTGAAATGAAAATATAGGTGCTAGTTGATGAGATACTCTTATCAGTCACGTCATTCTTATTGGTCCATACTGGCATGTTAGCATCACATTGTTGCTGCAGATTTGTGGGTTGCACATCCATGACGTGACTCTCCCGTTCCTCCTCATCCCAAAGGTGCTCTGTTGGATTGAGATCTGGTGACTGTGGAGGCCATTCATGTTCAAGAAACCAGTTTATCTGAGCTTTGCAACATGGCCTGTCACATGGGAAGCAGCTATTAGAAGATGGGTACATTGTAATCAGGGATGGACTCAGCCTACCTGAGTAAGAATGCTCAGGTAGGCTGTGGTATTAAAAAGTGTGCCAAGAATATAGCCTCAGTTTCCTGTTCTTAGCTGACAGGAGCATCTCCCAGTGTGGTCTTCTGCTGCTATAGCCCATCTGCTTCAAGGTTCAACATGCTGTGAGTTCAGAGATGCTCTTCTGCTTCTTCTTCTTTGAATTGATGTACCTAACAAAGTAGCCGGTGAGTTTATTTTTATCTGGTTCAAAGTCATGATCCTACCAGCAGACTGCCATTTCCTTCCTCATAGACCAGCATCACTAGTATGACTAAAAACAGTAGACTTGCATGTCATGACAGCTGAAGCTACTTGAAATGCTTTCAAGTTCCTCTTGATAAAGGCCAAACACAATGCTTTATGTTCTGTAATGCTACAATGCTTCTATAATAATTCAGTTTTTCTATTAAACCTGCACACAATCATCCCACAAAAGATCACAGTGGGGATGGCAGTGGGGCTCCGACACTGAAATAAAAACCAGAGGACGAAACAGCGAAGAGGCAGCTGCAGCCCCACTGGGTGCTGGACACAGATTTTGCACTTTGTACTCAGCCAAGACACAACCTGATGCCTTTCTCTCTTTCATCCTATTTCCCACAATCCTGCTGCACATGGCGCTGGCATGCCTTCCTATTCCCTGCCTTCCTATTCCCTGTACTCTGCTGCACACACACACACACACACACACACACTTGCAGTATATAAATGAATGTGTACGCTTTGCTTACATAAACGGACCTGCACTGTGACTTAGCTGTCATCACAGAAAAATTAAGCTGCAGTATGTAAACAGCAGAAGGGAGCAGAACTTTTCTGTCTCTTAAACACACACACACACACACCCTTTAACACTTAATGTCCTTCTATGACTCACTGCACTTCTCCAGCCATAAAATGTCATGACCATTTATGTTCACAAAGACCAAACGCTCTGCTGCAGCGCTTCAGTGCAGCACATTTGAGCCCGCAAAGTGACTGCACTCTTTTTTTAAAGAGCTTCACTCTCCACTCGCCTCAGGATAATATTTAACACTATTTCTCACATGTGTATATATATATATATATATATATAGGAATGCTGCAGAATGTCAAATAGGCCAGCATGGTTTTAATCGTATTAGCCATCATTGATTAAAGCCCAGCTTTGAGGAACTACTGCTGCATATGTACAACGATGATTTTATAAAGGTTGGTAGTCAAAGAAGGAGCTGCACACTGAGCTGAAGACCACGAGTCCTTGACAAGTGATAAGAAAGAGAGGCATACATATAAACATCTTTCTGCTCCTCCTGCAGTGCTGAATAGCTGTGAACTTTTGCTAACACTTTGTATTACGGTACACATTTTCTATTTTGTTATTAGCTGGTTGTCGTACACTTATAGTCCGCGACTGAGCATGGCCATGTTCTATATACAAGCTCTGGGCCATTAACTAAATACAAACCTCACCTTTGAGCCAGTCAGAGAGACTTAAATTGCAGTTATTAATGCTTGTAGTTGCATTAAAAATAGGCTGTATTTACTTAAGTGCTATTAAAGGAAAGTGGCTACTCTCGTGGTGCTGCCACCTTATAAGGCCCAGACTGAGCAGAGCATATTAACATTGTATTTTATGAAGGAAAACTCATAGTTAATGGCCAAGTGTGGCCATACAGGGTAAGGGATTAATAAGTGATGTATGAGTGAATATTCATGCTAATAAGCACTGAGTTAAGGGTGAGTATGTGTATCTTAATAGTTTCTCTTTAGAAATGTAAAAAAATTTCACTTTGTCTTCTTCCAAAAAGTTTTATAGCAACCTGTCCAATCTGCCAATCACAAGGCAGCAATTCGATGCATGCAGGCATGGTCAGGATGACCTGTTGAAGTTCAAGCTGTGCATCGGAATGGGGAAGAAAGGTGATTTAAGTGCCAGACAGGCTGGTCTTTCAGAAACTGCTGATCTGCTGGCATTTTCCCCACACAACCATCTCTAGGGTTTCCAGAGAGTGGGCCAAAAAGGAGAAAGTATCCAGCCATCCTTTTCTGATAGCTTGACTAGAAATATCTTCATCATGAAAAAGAAAGGAAGCCGAGTACTTAAAATATAGAAACATAAGGGAAATACCTCAATAAAGCAGCGTTTTGGTTTCACATTTTTAATCTAATGAAAACAATAATGAGCTTTAGATGTAGGCATGAAAAATCTCATAACGAGGGGAGAAGAAAGACGTTTGCAAATAATTTCACACCTCACACTCGGATAAGGTGAAACCCTTTAAATCGGATACCTTTTATTTTTTATAAGGATTTCAGCAGCTTTGACAGACAAAATACAATTTACTGTTACTTGTGTATTTTTCTTCCTTTTAAGGTAGTTTGCAAAATAAAATAAAAAGCAGATGCTCCTCTGGAAGAAAACACTTGTGTTAAAATTCTCATTTCAAGTCTGAATCCCACATTTGTGGAGACAACTAGTTGTGTTTCAGGAAACCGAACAAATGAAAACAATGGTTGCTTTTTAAATTAAAAAAAAAGAGGAAAGAAACAAAGAAACAAAGCTGAAATGAACCGACCCACGCTAGAGTGCAGGCTACGATTAATCAGTCTGAACGTGCATTTATGTTCTGGATCCGTGAGCGAGCAGACACCTAAAACTGTCCTTTTGTGCTGTGCTAAAGCATGTGCTGTTACAAATCAGCTGATCTTTATGTTTTCACCCCCCCCCCCCAAAGTAACCGCACATGTAGGAGGCATGGAGCAACAACGCATGTGGTCTTTGTGCATCCATGACAAAAGGAAAAAAAAAAATTACATCACATGGCAGATTAGAAAATTCACATGAAGACACACACAAGTAATCAGGCAGCTTTAACGCGCCCCGTTTTTCCTCTTCTCTCAGAGCGGAGGGCAAAAACATTTATCCCCTCTCTCTCTCTCTCTGCTCGCCGGCTCAACTTCTCTCTCACAGTTCTGATTGTTCTATATTTACATTGCTTCAGTTTTAAAAGTGCAGTTAAGGAGCTATTTACACATAGAAAAATATGGGAAGGGGTGGCGTGGGAGGGCACAGACGGGCGTCAAAGCCGTGGAAATTCACCCTTTACTGGTAACGAAATGCTTGTTCTGACTGAGACACACACACACACACACACACACACACACACACACACAACTGAAACACTGCAAATCCATTTAAAGTTCTGTAGAAAATAGTTATGTGTTCACATTCTTGTACAATACATCCTGTACACGCTGCGAGGACGAGCAGGAACGTGATTCGTCGCGGTCCTCCTCTCAATATGAAAGCGCTGGATTACGAGTTGAATTTCAGCGCAGTGCAAAATAAGACATTCCTCTGCAGATGCGACATTCAGCGTTTCCTCATACCTGCAGGTCTGAACGAAGCTCACTGAAGATGAGCTGTGATGCCTTTTTTTTTTTTATTTAAACGTGAACAGAAGCGTGTTTCTGGGAACGGTTCTCCGTAGGCACGACCAAAGTTAGAGATCTCATCCTCTTGCTTTCACACACAACCACACAACTCCCCCCCCCCCCCCCCCCCGCCCTTCTTAACTCTGCAAATGTATGGAGCTTCCACAGTCCAAAGTGGAAAACGTAAGTCACACGACAAGTGAGTAAAAACGGGTTTTCTCGGAGTCTTCGCACAGATTCAGGATTGCTTTATTTCTATTAGTCTGAAGTCACGCGGTGGCTTGTGAAAAGGGAGCCGCTGTAGTAAGAAATTCCTCTTTTTCTTCTCAGTTTGATCGACTTGTAGGGGCTAGACGGTTCAGGTCTAGCTGGTGCCGACTTTGAGGTTCTTCAGACGGTGAAGCAGCGAGTCCTTCTCCATCTGAGCCTCAGCCAGCGCCATCTTTGCTCGGGACAGCTCTACCTTCAGACACTCATTCTCCTCAATCAGCATCTGAAAGCAAAATGAGTAAAATAAGTAAACAGTCCTTGCTCTGCTCTGGAGACGTGCTGTGAGGTGGAGAGCTGGTGCCTACGCTGTAGCTTCTCAGGCTCTAAACATGCTTTTAATGCTTCCAGACCGGAGTTTAAACATCTAAGTATCATTTACTTGCTTTTGGAACAGCGCCTCAAGTGGCCATTAGAGGAACTGCAGTTTTGGGGATTCCACATTAGCTTAATATTTTACCCCCACAGATCGCTGCTCATGTGCTGATGATTGGTCGGAAAGTTGGTTTTTGGACAAAAACACATGCAGCATATTTGACCGCAAAGAGGAAGAAGCACCAACAATGGCTGAACAGTTTTAACGGTTCCACTGAACTACAACGTGGCCTTTGCACACAGTGACTTCTGTATTTTACCCATGAGCAAAAAGCTGGACGAGACAAAGAGTTGTAGCTAGCTACAGCACTGTGCAAAACTCTTGAACCAGTTCGTGAACCCTCATTTCTTTACATTTTGCGTCCAAGGAGCCAGACCTTGTGCTCTCGTGCAACACAAACAAAGCACAAAAACTACTTTAAATTGTACATTTAGACACTTTGCAACTAGCAGCCTGTTGCAAAAAAAACACAATTTGCTCATAATACAGTGTTTTCACACCAACAAGGTGATCCCCAAAGAACTATTAGCTAAAATCTTGGCATATATCGTCATGCTGTGTTGAAGAATAAAGATGATCATAGCAAACAGTGACTTTCAAGCCTGTTCACAGTATAGAAACTCTGTTTTAGCCTTATATGCTGCATTTCCACGCATGTTTGCATATGTTTCTTAGCAAAAGAAATGAGGGGAGGCTCCAGCCTTACACGGTACCGTAATTCCAAACAGACGCTAACTGTGGTTTAGTTGAGAAGTTATTTTGGTAGCAATGATGATCCGTACTGCAGATTGCAGAACCGGCTGCATTTGTTTGCTTTTCAGTGTTCGATCTGAAAATGTGATGCTTAAGTTTCTAAATATCACTCCCACTGTAAAAGAAACTGAAGCCAAGCACAGAACCGGAATAGCTTTGCAAAAGCAAAATCTGGCACGACACGTTTCAGCCTCCAGGACGATCAAACAGAAACATTTAGTGCCGTTTGCAGGAGAAAATGACGAAAAGCAAAAACGTGAACGGCGTTCGCACATGTGGCAGTTGGGCTTTTCTCTCTACTACTTTTCCACTGTTTTTCTGTCTTTCTCACCTTCTCCTTGTCAGATGGAGGGGGGCTGGTGGGCGGAGTCTGAGTCTGCGTTGCCTTTGAAACACCGCAGATGCTGCCCACAGTCTCGGGGACTGGACTCAGAGAGCCGTCAATCACCGAGGCCGCTTTCTTGGGTTTGGCCTCTGCTGCTCCATCCACTGTGAGGAGGAAGAGAGAGAGAGGACAGGAGGGAGTTGGGATGTGTGGATGCAGCGAGTGTGGACTTAAAAAAAGCATTTAATAGGTCATCTTATATAACTGCAGTGAATCAGCGCTGGAGTGGAGGTGGAAATATCTGGCAAATGAAAAGGTGCGCTCGTTTTTCACCTCCTATAGAGAAAGAGCCGTCGTCTCTTCTGTGTACGACGAGGCTGTCGATGTGTAGAGTGATCGGCGAGGGCTCCGAGTCGGAGGGATTTTCACGAGGGCCGTCATCCTGCAGGAGACACGGCACATGTTGACAGGATGGAGGGTACCAGAGACATTTTGTCCACAAATCAGTTCCACGGCAAGCCTCCTTACCCGTGAAAGAGCCGAACAGAAAGCAGAAAGGCCTTTTCTCTCTGTGTCATTAAACTTTTAGTTCAAATCCAAATTCCAATTAGGCCACGGTTCAAAATATTTAACTTGGTTACAGAAGCTGCTGCAGTGTGAGGCAGCGAGTTATGAGCTCTATTACTACAACTGGATTTGAAGCAATGAGTCAAATATCCCACTGAAGTAGTTCTGCTGGAGTTCTGCAAACAGCAACCTCGGGGTAAAACACAAACTCTGAATCCAAGGAGCTGGAAAGTTTTTTCACCTTTAAATTAACGTGCGTGTCCTTGATGCTGATCTCCATGGGTAGCACCTGGGAGGCCGGGTCGTCCTCCAGGAAGAGCGCGAGGTTGCGGAGCGAGGACATCATGAAGCTCGCCGTGTAATCGTGAAGGTGCAGCTGCAGGAAGCCGTTGCGTTCGGCCAGCGGGGAGTGGGCGGCGGCGCAGGGCCCGCTTTCCAGCCGAGCCCGCACCGCCGGACTGTGGAGGCCCCGGACGGACGCAGAGCCGGTCTCACCGCCAGCTGGGAAGGAAGACAAATAAGCCGTTAGCATCGGCGCCATATCTGTGAATCATGTACAGAGACAAGCCAGCTTAAATATACCTGAAATTAAAATACACCCAACCCACGTTTTTTACAGGTCACATGAAGCGGAGAGGGAGCACCCTCCCCTTTTGACCGGTTTGAAAGTCTCTGTGTTACAGTTAGACCCACAAATCAGTCAGGTCACGCTATCAGCTGATATTAGCTTACTGCAAACATATTGTGTATGTGTTAGACAATAGGAAGAAAGTGCATGGCAGTATTTGAAATCTAAAATATATATTTTTTTAATTACAAGTTTTTCCTCCTGAAAAATAAAACCTCTCTGGACGTTTGTGAAAGCCTCATGACTTTAATAACAGGCTCATAAATGTGTCAAAGAAAAACATTTGAGTTTCCTCTTTTCTCAGCATCAGTACACTCACTGGCCACTTGAGGAGGTACACCTCGCTAGTACTGGGTTAGTACCTTCCGCTATCAGAGCTGCTTTAATTCTTTGTGGTACAGATTCAACAAGGTGCTGGAAACATCCGTGTTGACATGACTGCTTCAAGGTTCAACAACTGGTATACCTATTAAAGTGGCCGGTGAGCATTATTCTAATCAATTATCCCAAAAAAAGCATCATTTTAACACCGAAGCTCAGCCACTGTGGCGACCTCACAATATGAAAGAAAAACTTTACTTGATGATTAGCCAGAAAAAGGCGTCACCCCTCAAACTACATTATGAAAAGGACCCACTGCTAACACTCACAGGGGGACGACACAATACCAGGCAGAGGGCTTTAATGCTGTGGTGTATTCGTCATGTTAGGGAGGCTTAATATGCTCACTGTGCTGTCACAATGTTGTTTAAATACATTCCTTACTTCTTGAAATGTGTCAAAAACATCTCGAGGTCGTCGCAGACACAGAGACTGCAGATTTATTTTAAATAAAGGGTGAATTTTAATATCAGGTTTACACAAGCTCAAAGTAAGAGGTGGGATAAATGAAAAGACAGAGGAAGAAGAATATCAGAAAGATGAGTGGGAGACAGAGTTGAACAAAGTTTAAAAAAAAAAGGCGGAAGGATTTAAGGAGAAGGTGGGCTGAAGGAGATCTTTTACAGTCCCACCGGCTCTTTGCAGCTGTAATGTTTAATTATTTCCAAGGACTGGGGACTCGAGGGTTCGGCGGAAACTCCAAGTAAAAGTTTTCATTTAATAATTTTGTATTCTCTATATGAATAAGACGCCGAGAAAACTAAGAAGAAAAAAAGAGTTTGACCCCTGAATGACCTGAATATGACTTTAGGAACCACAAAATGTGGCAGTAGGATTCCTGATTCTTTTATTTGTATTTTTTAGGACTAAAGAAAGTGAGAACGGAGAGAAAGAAGACAAATATGAAGTGAAAAAAGTCACAAGGCGTTGTTGTACATTAGCTTTAGCACACAAAGGCGGATATTCACTGGGCAAGCACACGACAGGTTTTTAACCGGGTGAGAGAGTCACAATAGGAACACTCAGCAAGGCATGAAAATGGCCACTTAAAGAAATCACTCTTTTTATTATGACAGCGAGAAGTGCGTCACTTCCCCTTAAAGTGCTCTCTGAAGGACAGTCAGGAGAGGGTTAATACCGCAGGGCAATTGTGCATCCAGCAAAAACAGTCAGAGACACACACACACACATACACTGAATGCTGTCAGCTTTTCCTCACATAAAATTGCATATTCTCTCAATCCAGAGCAGCTAGGGTCGAGGCAAAGAGGGGGGAGAGAGAGATGGGAGTGGGTGAGGAAAGAGAACGAGGGAGCCAGCAGCCAAGAACTGAATGACTGTGATAAGACAGGGAGGGGAGGGAGGAGGAGATGGCCTAGAGAGGGAGAGAGATGAAGGGAAGGAAAGGTGTAGGAAAAGGAGGGGTGAATGACAGAGGATTAGTAGGAAGATGGAGTAGGAGCTGGAGGGAAGAGTGAAAAGGAAGGTGAAGGGAAACAGAGAAGAAAGAGGGGAGGATGAGGAGGAGGTAGGATTGCTCTTGTGAGATAGGAGGAGGAGAGGTGGCGAGGGGTAAAGCTGGCATTTCTCTCATTGCCTGAATCACTGGACTGAAACTGCAAAGTCTGCTGCAGTGGAGAGATGGTAGGAGGTGGGGGGGGGGGACGGGAGGAAGACAGAGGGAGAGGGCAAATTAGGGAACGAGGAAGACGGGAGGATTTGGGGTTAAAGCTGTCGGCACAAGAAGCAGCTGTTATTTTTGATTTCGGCGCACACTTGAAGATTTGAAGGTTGCAAGCCTAATGTTGCAAATAATGGGACCGCTCACTCCATTACGGTCAAATTCAGCCTCTGTTAAGTGCCGCGCAGACACACAAACGTGCGCGCGGAGCACGCTGTGTCGGAAAGACATTCCGGTATCACATCAGCACCTCCTGCTGCTCAAAAACAAGCAAACACACACTCCTCATGCGTTACAACGCACTCTTTGTGCGATCTGCGGCGCACGCCGCCCGGCAAGTGCTGCGACTGGAAACGAGGGCTGACAGAAAACAAACCACAAACACACACACACACGCGCGCGCGCGCGCGCGTACATGCATAAACACACGCAGGTGGAAACAGAGGCACTGATGCAAGCGTGCATGCTAGGTTACAGATGGTGAATTAACACACAGCAGTTACCTTGGCTGCTTTGTGTAGGTATTGGTACTGAACACACCATACCTGTGGGGAGTTATGAAGGGTAAATAAAAAAGGAGGTGGGGGGGTGTTAGTGTGCAAATATGTGTGTGCCTGTGAAGATAAGGGGCTTCAGACTCAGGCTGCAGACATCTACCAGTCAGTTTCCTGATTAATCGCTATATTATGTCAAAAACAGCGGGTTGAGCACATCAGGATATCCCATGTGACCCCTCGTGAAATGTCTGGCTTTGTCCCAGAAACTCCACCAAGGATGGGAATGAATTCTCAGAGCTGGGAAGCCTTAAATGTTTGGCATTCTTGGATTAAAGTGATCAATAAATCACTGCTGTAACTGAGACAGAATATTTTTCCCCCCCCTCTCTAGATCAGCTTCCTGCCTTCAGTGGCATCTGCTGAGGGTGAAACTGGGAAGTCCTGATGTAGCTGCTGTTCACTCCAAAAGTGTCACGAGGAGCCGCCGCAGCATCCTGGTGGCTGAAACCCGACAACCCAGCTCCGAGTCTGTTCTAGGACCTTTATCACATGTCCTTCCTCTCTCTGTGACCAAATGTTTCCTCTTACGCTCTAATGTCAAATACTGAAGTCAAAAAAATATTGGAAAAAAGTTTTGTGGTTGGATTGAGTCTACATCCACAAACAATCACAGGTGCACACAATTTTAAATGTGAGAAACAGGCTGCAGCCCATTTCCATTCAAGTATTAACACCGGTTTGCTTCGTGTAATCAACAGGATATTATGATCGATTATTAATTCTTAATCGCACAATATTCATATGATAGTTTGGCATCTGTAACATTTAAAAACACAACAAAAAAATTAGAGCTTACATAAAAAGCTGTTTTTCATGCTCATTCTCAGAGAAACGTTAAACATGCATGTAGTAGACTTGCATCTCTTACCCAGGCTGCGGTTGCTGAGGTACTGTCTGAGGCTGACATTTCCCAGCTGGCTGGGCGTGACCTGGCCCACCTCCAGGGCCACGGCTGCACTCTCGCCCACGGCCTCCATGCCCACACACACCGACTGCACCTTCAGCACCAGTACCGACACCTGGAGGTGAGGAATATACACATAAAATCAAGTAACCTGTACCGAGCTGGTTTTGATTCTTCATCCAAAAACCACTTTGTTTCTTACTGTATCTTTGGTGGGCTCGTCAATGCTCTGTGATGTTGCGCTGGCAGAGTCGGGGGACTCGCCTCCCTCCTTCTCCTGACCAGCTGCCGCCTCGGTGGCGCTCTCCGTGGTGCTGTGTTCGCTGATGACATCCTTGAAGCCTGAGATGGACACGTCATCTGTAAAGCGCATAAAGATACACAAATGTGACTCACACAGACAAGTTAACACAAAAAGAATATACACAGATTTTATAATCTGCATAATAAAAAAAAAATCCAAATCAAATCAAAAGCATCATCCCTCCATGTCCACACTTACTGAAGATCAATTAATCAAGTGCATTTAATTAGCAGGACCTGGCTGCTAGTCACCCTATTAATTCCTATGGTAGCATTAAGGGTGTAGTTAATTTTTCACACACTGCTTCTGCATGATGCAGTGTAATGGATGTTTTGTAGTTTGTGTCAATAACGTTTTCCTTTTGCCTTGTAATTCGATTTTATCAACGCACCAATTCCTTTGACAACCAGCACGATGCTGCCACCTTATGGCCAAATAGTAAGCTGCAACTACATCTACACAACTCGCTACATCTTGATTCATGTGGAGATGTTCCATAAACCAGCACATAAGGACAACAGTCAGAATTTAAAAATTAAAAAAAAAGGTAGAGACCAGTGCAAATAAAAAGCCGCACCTCTCTCCAGCAGGCTGTAAGTGTCTCCATCCTCCATCATGTAGCTATCAATGGAGATGTTGTCCAGGGACTGCAGAGATGGGCTCTTCTTCATATTTTTATAGGACACAGAGAAACTGGACTGGGAGCGGTCCCGCATCAAACGACCACTACAACACACACACAAACACAGGGACACATGAGGAGGTGTGACAATAGTGAACATAATTACTCCATCACTATGTTTCTGCTTGAGGTACAATGTTCATGCAGGCAATTAATTCTAAAATATGACTAATTTATATTATAGTGACATAAAAAAAAAAGGGTCCAGTGAAACAGTTTCATCACATCTGATAGGGGTTTGTTTTATGCCAGCACACACTGCTCTTTCAGAGCTGACGGAGCCTACTCGACAAGTCATGAATTAAATATCGCCTCATTCCTTTGTGCAGTGTTGTTTAAGGTCATGTAAGAACCAAGTGTGCTACCCTCGCAGAGCGCCAGAAACAATCTCAAGAAAAATTCACAACTGACAAAAAATTAAAGCAGCTCCCAAAAGACTGAACACACACACACACACACACACACACACACACACACACACAAAAAGAACTGTCACAAAGGAGGAGCTTCCTGTTTCATCTCTACCATGAAGAGCTAACAAGTAGACACCAAACCGGGGGGGTGGATTAACACAAACAGACATGCACTCATGCAAATGCATGCCCACAGGGGATTCACATATACACATTTGCACTGATTTGTACTCATCCAAAGATCACAAGCACAAGGGGCACGCGCACGGTACATGTGCACCCGCACACACACTCATTAGTACAGCTAGTCACAGATCCAGTGCCTTACATGTTGGACATGGAATAAAGGGAGGTGGATCTGCTGGAGTTTGAGGAGCTGAGGAGATCAGAAACCACAGACAAACTTCCTTTCCTTGATAGAGAGAAAACACACACCTCGCATGGGTCAACGCAAAGGTCAAGAGGCAGAAAAGGAAGTGAATGAGTTAAAACACAGAACATCCAAATGCCGACAGACAGAAGATGAGAAAACATGTAAGAAAAGACACAGCAGCTCGAGGCCAGCCAACATTCATGAAGTGAGACACGTGAAGTGAGAAGACGGAACACTCAGACTGACACGCACTCGTGTGGGAGTTCGATGCACAGCTCGCGTGTTCAGCAACAGACATCAAATCAGTGAGAAAGACTCGTGTATGTCAGTGATAGCGAATCACAGACGGCTTTCTGAAGAAGCCGCCTGGGTCAGTCAACAAAAATCGGACGACTGTGACATACGATCACTCCTTTGGACTCAGCACTGCAATATTTTTAACCCTAGAAGACTAACGTCAGGTGATTTTCACCCACGCGACTGTAGTCACGTGATTTCACGTTGTCGTTGCGGTCTGAGTTGCATGCAGAATTCATAAGGTCAAAAAAAAAAAAAAATCAGCTAAATGGAGTCATCAGCTGAACGTTTATGGAGACTGTTATTGGAGGCTGAACTAGTCTGGATGTTGCTTTAAGTGGTACAAGCGTCAAAGATTATCTGACAATCAGCTGTTTGACAGAAAATTAACCAGCGTTTATTTTGACATCAAAATGCGAAACATTCAGCTTTCAGCCTCACGCGTTACAAGATTCTCTTTTTGTCGATTCAGAGTGTGATCAAAATATTTTGGAACTCCGCCCATAAAAAAAGAAAGAAAAAAGAGACAAATATATCCTGATTTAAATTTGACTGTTGTCCCTTTAAAGGTCCTCTCGTCCAGTGCTTCAGTTACATTTGGCTCACTCCATGGAAGCCCTGAACATCTGCAAATCCACATTTGCAATTCCACCGTTTCATCACTGACATGACGGCTCAGTCTCCAGCCATAAGGGCAGTCTTCAGAGTCCAGAGTGAAGGCAGCACTTCAAGACGGGAACCCACCCAGGATCATTGTTTTCTTAATAACGAGTTCTACTGCAACATCCTGAAGCCTGAGAGAGAACGTCCTGAATTGTGGTGCAGCCACACAAACACAATCCCACCAGCCCTGTTTGTGACCTTTGGCTCTCTGCAAAATGAGATTCAGGTTGCAGGGTCACTTTGAAGGAATGAGATCCAATGCAAATCTCAAATGCACACGTGCAAGTAGACAGAACTTCGAGGGAGCAAACCAAACGCAGCAGGAGTGGTAAAAGTAACACGAGGAGATGGAACTTTAAGGGGAGCCAAACGTAAATCAGGTATGGGGTTTTTTTGCTTTTTATTAGCAGGATTCAAGAGCTTGTATGGCAGTAAATTCTGTTTTATACCTTGGTTGGATAAAACAAGTAACTGTGCAACATTAGTTAGGATGCTGACATCATAATGGCCACATTAACATGCCTTCCCAACTGGAAATGACTCCAAAAAGATTAACTGGTTAATCAACAAAATTATCAGCAGACTACTCATTAAAATGATGCTTAGCTGCATCTTTAATAAATCATTTTTGTTAATCTCTTGGCGTTCAGCACTCACTTAATAATGCACTTGTGCGACTTACTCAACCTCTACTGGATGTATCTGATTCCTTGGGAGAGCGATTTGTGATACTGAGCTGTACAAACAAAACTAATTACTGGCTTATCTCAGCGGAATGTAAACGTTGAATCAGCACAGTTCTGCCTTAATGTATTAGTAATGACTCTGTTGTGGAATTTAACAGCGTTTGTGAGACAAACAGAATACCTGGATATTGACTGAGGCATCTTCGCAGCCTTGTCTTTGTCGCTCCAGTCTTTGCTGCTGAGTGGATCCGGCAGAGCGTCACTCGGTTGGGTTTTGGAGTCTAAGCCGGCTCCCATTTCATCAACTCCAGACATCCCATCCACCAATGCCTCGCCACTTTCATCTGAACTCCCCCTCCCAGTGCTTGTAGCTGGAGTCCTCTCCTCCACTGAGGCTTTATGGTTCAAGTCGGGACGTGTAGTTGAAGTGGAAGTTGGAACGAGAGGTACAGGAACCTGTGCGGGTCCTCCCTCTAAGCCTTCACCACACAGCAGCTGGTCTACAGTGCAAGACTGCTTGGCCACTCCACCTTCTGAACCAGACCCGTCATGGCCCTTTTCTCTCATTTCACCCGCAGGCTCCAGAGTTCCTCGGCTCTCTGAGGGCGACAGCTCCGAGCCTAGAGGTGAACCTGAACCCTCAGTCTGGGGAATGGGGTTTAGGAGCAGGGACACCTCTGCACTTTTGAGCAGGAGGCCCAGGCAGACGGTGAATGGCTGGTGATCTGCGGGATGGTGGGCAGGATCCTTGCGGTCTCTCTTGGAGCTCATCTCCTCCAGATCCTGCTGCAGGGTCTGCTGCAGGGCTTTAATGCTGCGCTGCAGCTGCATCAGGAACACATACTGCCGATGGCTCACCTAAAGACGCACAGAAAAAAAAGTGACTGACAGTGAGCGATCTATCAAGTGTAACACTTTACATCTGTGATATTTATTCTCTTCAACTCCACTACAAATAGTCAGGTCTGCTGTGCTGAGTGGTTCCTGTCCATATGGAGCAACTGAAAAATTCTGAATCGTTTCCATTATCAGTAAAGTATTTCAAACACACCAACGATATTCAATAAAAATGTAAAAATATATAGAAATGAATGTCTTTATAAGAGAATACCTGAGCACTCAAATGCTTCTGCACATGCACCAACACATGCACGTCTGTATCTTTATTTGATGACCAGGAAAAGGATGAGGAGGGCAGACTGTCTAGTGAGAGGGGCTTATGGAGTCCGTTACTGGGTGGCAGTGCTGAATTGCTGTTGTGGGATGAAGATGTTGCATCACTGCTGTAATACTCCTTCAATAATCGTTTCCTCTGTAAACGTGCGACAGCCTCTGCTGACGAGCTTCTGGACAGTCCTGGTGCAGCAGCACTTCTCAGCTTCTCCTGATGCTGGACCAGCTTTGCCGGCTGACATGCCCACACAGTTAGAGGGAAGGAGTCCACAAAGGGCTGCGGCCTCCCTTTACCGCCGCGGGTTCCTTCATAGTCCACCCAAAACTGGGCAAAGTGCAGTGCCCAAAAGTCAGTGGCAGCAGGCATCTTGAGGGCGTCTGTGCCCATCGTCGGCACCACCAGGCCGCGGTAAATGTCGTGCAGCTTAGTGTCCTGTTCGTGAGCGTGGCGCTGGAAGACGGGATGGAGGATGGGTAAAGAAGAGGAGCAACGAGGGAAAGAGGAAAAAGATGAAGAGAAGAAGGGTTCGTCTTCAAAGGCCTGCAGAAGGGCTTCAAGGTGGGATCGCGTGCAGTTGGCAGGGTGTCGGGTGTTAGTGGCCACCATTTCTGAAGTCTGTACTGAAATAGAGCGCGGCAGGTCAGCGGGGAAAGAGGAGTCCTGATCAGTGGGGATCACCAGCTGGTCGATTAAAAGGAAAAAAAAAAGAAAAAAAACATGAATTGAAGAAAATACAGTCCAAGCTTCAAACCAGAAAACAGCTCGTGTGTCTGCATTCCTTCTCACCTTTAGCATGAGGCCGTCAACCTTGATGTCAACATGCTCGTCGGGTTTCTGAGAGTCATTGAGCTTGTAAATCTCCATGAACTGTTCCAGACTCTGCCTGAGGTCGAGGGCAAAGAGGTTGAGCCACACCAGGCTACGAGGATCCAGGACCAGCTGCAGGGCATTGAGCTGGGCATAAAGGTTTGGACACGGAACTGGAGGAGCAGAAACATGAGGGAAAGGTTACATCATAGAGATTAAAAAAAACAAAGGAAAGAATGCTACTTAATTGGGTTCATAGTCAGAAAAGTAAAAAACCTTTAGTGGTTCTCATAATGTGTCCTAATAGAGTGCGTGAGAAATCCATAAATGAATAATTGGGTGATCCCTCATCCAGAGCACTGAGTGCAATTCAGAAAAATCAATGTTCTCCCAGCCACACAGCAGTCAATGACTTCCCCACAGCTCAATGATCGCAGTAAATGGATCCAAAAGTGTGATGGGAAATAAAAAATCTCCCTGGGTTTGGAACACTTGTTATGATTAACTCACCCCCCCCCCCCCCGGTCAGAAAATAAATGTATCTTGAGTATAAAAACACAAAAGTCTCACTGGGATAGTCTTTTCCATCAGTAAAGTAGTATTCTGTGAACTCTACATGGATGGCCGGCATCTCTGGTGGAAGGTACAAGGATTTCTTATTACAGGAGATCATGGTCTTGGGGCTGGAGCGGCGCTGGTCTGCTGTTGAGACCTGAAAGAGAAAATTAAAGGTAGCCAAGAAAATGTATACAGCCTCAGTGATGGCCCGCACAAACGTCTGCGACAGTACTGACCTGATAGATGCTGAAGTCAGCCATCCTGAGAACAATTGAGCTGGACATGAGCTGAGTCTTGGGAGTCGGAGGGGGAGGCGGACTGAAGGAAACGCTGGAAGACGTGTTTATCTTACCTGGAGGAAAAGAAGGAGGCATGTAAAGGTAAAGAAAGAGGAAAGAAACACAACAGCAAAGAGGGAGGCACACAGCGTCACCACTCGGCTCTCCAATGAGAAACCTCTGTGCCTAGAGAAGGGTGTGCATCACCGCACCAAGCTGTGCGCACACACACCGTGGTACCTGGCTCCAGGCACCAGCAGCACTGCGCTGGAGGCTGTGCGTGTGGGCTCCACTCTAGGAGTCTTCCATGTGCCTCCCTAAGCCCTACTGCTCCTCCTCCTGCTCCTTCCTGACTTCCTAGAGAGCCATACACATCGTCCCTAACGGACACTGGAGGACAGAAAACCCACAGGGATGATGTGCTATGGGTGCCAGGAGATACACAACTTGTTCTGGGTGCATTTCTGTTGCAAGCGTGTGCGTCTTTACCGTGTTGCGGGGAACCGTGTGCGTGGCTCGCGCCTTGCCGGTCTCGGACTGCGCCCTTCAACATCTCCACGTTGGTCTTGAATTCGTCGAGCAGGTTCCGCGCCCAGCTCTCTCTCGTTTTAGTGGCGTCGCTGTAGTGCATCCAGTGGGCACAGCTGTCGCCTAAGGAGATTAAGTATTTAAAATGGGCGCATGTAGCTGGACCCCCTCTGTTTGTTTCAAGTAAACCATGTGTGGTTCTGCTTTTGTTATCAGCAATCATTTTCCCCATCATTTTGTTCCTCTCTCCTCTTTTGTTGATATTTTATTTTAATACTTTGAAAGTACTAAAAAGTACTGGAAGAAAAAGAAAAGACAAGTCCAGGGATACGGTTGGACCATATTACTGATCTTAACAGCTGAAGTCATACCTGCTCTGTGGAAAGGGTAGTAGTCCAAAGTGATGGAGCTGAAGGAAAGCTGCATGGCTCCACCTGTTATCCTTTTTTTGATAACTATACACCAGGAGAAACAGAAGAGTGCTTGAGTCTGTAGCTTTCAGTAAAATATGTCAAAGACAACTCGGTCTCCTGATCCTTTGAATAAAAGCAAGCCTTGTTATTCGTGTGCTTATTAATGGAACTCCGCATGTGTTACCTTTGTCCTTAGTGTGGATGTCATCGCAGATGTGCAGGTCGAGGTGTGTGATCTGGAGGTGGTGGGATGTCTCACACACATCGTAGGCGCTGAACAGCTTGGCCATGCTCGCGGTCTGGTCAGCGGCCGCGGACGGCTGCTGGGTGCGCACCTGCTGGGCTGACGGGGGAGGCGATGACACCTGGAGAACACAGGAAGCTTTAAGTGGCGATGTTTTAGCCAGGTTTGAGTCAGAAAGGCAGATTCAATGAAAAGATGAAGTCCTCAGTGTTTCCACCAGGTGGCATATAAGGCCAATTTATAGAAAACAGACTGATCACTGTACAGAAAATATGCTGAGCGATAGGAAGGTGTGAATTTGTGTGGGCGATAGCTGTCTGTACATTTTGTGTGTGTGTGTGAAGAGCATGAAAATAGGACACTGAAAGACGGTGAAAGCAACAGTGAGAGACAGACATACTGTAGGCACAAATATGGCATCAGTGCAAGAGAGGAGAGCAGACAGGACTGTCACGAACAAAAGGATTAACTATTACACCACGGCTCATCCACACAGGAGGCAATTAGAGCATGAACAGGAGGGGAGGGACGGTAAAAATGGAAAAGGGGAAGAGTGACAGAAAGAGGGAGAGCGTGATAAATGTGATAATTGTACTCTGTGTGTGGATAAAGTCACCATGCTGGTACCTGGTCTTCTGTGGCCATGCTCTTCCGCTGCTGTGCAGATTTCTCCATAGCCTCGCTGAGGGACTTGGCATACTGAACCATAGCTTTGAGCTGGGAGTCGGTCAACACCCAGAGCAGGTCGTCCAAGATCAGAATCAGCTTGGAGGCCACTACGTTACAGTCTTTGATCTGAATCAGACAGAAGCAAGCGATATGCAGGTGGCAGCTGGATGAGAGTTTCCACGAATGTAACACAAGAACATTTATCAGATTAAAAAACAAACAGAACACAGCTTAAACAGTATCTGCATCCGTGTTTCTGTCTAATATAAATGTTTCATTCTGGAGATTTTTCTTCTAAAAGGCTAATTACTTTCACACAATGCACCAAAAAGCCTTCTGTGCTGTGACACTGCATGCTGGTTGCCATTTTGATTGAAATAAACACCAGCTATTTGACGAAGCACTGCTATTGACCCTGCAGCCCGTGAGGCCACATAGAGGGGTCATTGTTCATAGCGGACAAGCCGATGCTGTTTAGAGTCTGGGTTTCAAGCCTGCTACATCAAATGTCACAGCATGAATGTGCTCGGAAAGGGCGCGTGCGTGGTATCTAACCCGTCTCTTGAGAGTGACTCGGATCTTGGACTGGTTGGTGATGAGGCGGATGGGGGCGCTCAACATCTCGTGCTCGGCGCTCTGGATAGCATCGGCCTCGATGCGGATCATCTGCCAGCTGATCTCTTTAAATGTCAGAATCTGAACCAAACGAACCGAGTAGTAAATGAGAAAGTTGTGTGGAAAAACATGGCAAACGCCGCCCGTATTCCCTTTAAAAACAACACAGACTGACCTCTCCCCTCTGGGGGTCCTGAATGCGAGTGAATCGCAGGTCACCGATGCTCCAGCTGGTGTTGACGCTGTAGACCTGCAGCTGGGAGAGCTCAAAGGAGGCGTTAAAGGCCTTGGCACTGATCCGGATGATAATAGAGTTGATGGATAGGGATATGCCCTCCACCACCTTCTCAGCAAAGCCGTATTCACTGTGAAGTGGACGAAAAGGTGGACAGAGAGAAAGAGAGGCAAGCAAAATGATTAATGTTATGCAACAGGCAAGACCAATACATTATTATTAATCTGTCAGTCACCTCCCCTTTTGCCCCCCCATTATCTAAATAGGCCCTATGTTTTCTAGTCATTCTTTTTTTTTTTTTAAGAGAAGCTTTATTGATCACTCATAGCTATAAAATAGGCAAAGTAAATAACCTCCATATCTTTAAAGACTTAAATTATCTTATAACAATTGCCTTTTGGATAATATATGTTGTGTAATTAATAATATGCCATATTATCAATTACCCAACATGTCATATTTATGATGGCAAGTATGCAACAGTGCCCAACAGAAATGCTTTAAGTTTGACATTTTTAAGTTAGATTATTATTTTTCATTTTTAACCAGTTTTGATACTTTTTCCTGGTTTAAGTTTTTGGCCAAACTGATCGGAACGATAAACATGCTGCATTAATCCGCTGCTGTAAGGGAAAAATAAAAAGAAACTTGTGCTGTTGAACAGCTTAAAAGCCCTTCACTTCTGCCTACACCACTCGGCCAGCTCATCCCAGTAAGTATAAAAGAAACAGCCCAAAAGCCCACCTTTGTCCGGATGCTGTTGCAATGGGAGATGGGCCGTTGGGTGGACGAGGCTCATCGCAGGTACTCATCTCCATCACCACTTTATCCAAAGTCTGAAAGAACGGTCAAGTCAAAGGCTTGAACAAATCATGCCATCATGACATCATGGTGTTAGAGTTTTGTAGAAGCCTCACTATTGTCTGTGTTGTTGTGATACTACTGAGATACTTCGACATTAAAGTACTGCTAACTAACTCAATGTCCTTGTGTTATGAGGCCTTGATAATCGTGGTAAATACGGTTAGTGATAATTTCCTTGTGACCAAAAAAGTCCCATCACCCGCAGCTCAAAGTATCTATAAAGACTGAGGACAAAACAAAGGTTTTGTGGAGGCAGGTGTAGTGTGTGCTCCTGTTGCTGGTTTATAACCACCTGTGCTCTGGGAACTGAAGCTACCTGGGGACTGGGAGTCTATCAGCCTGACACCTGTGGCCTGCTCACTGAGGTGGAGGCGAGAGAAACGCTGGCAGCCAGTGGAACAGACATAAACGCGCATATGGAAAACTTCAGCAGCGGGATTCAGAAAATGCCAACCACTGCAGGAAAGTCCTGGAAGATAAACCAGGCTCAGGACGACAAGCTGAAGGCACTCTCATCAGAAAGCACATCAAAGGTAGGCTTCAGTGCTGCTTTAGGAAGCTTACTGCCACACTTTTGCTGCTCTTCAACTTCTAATAAAGTGCATCATATATCCTGGAGTAATTTTCATCACAACAAGATCATATATGAAACAAAGGTGCCATATAAACATACCAAAGAGATCGGGTGAGTCTTCAGCTTGGTCCATGGTATCTGTTGGTGAAAGAAAAAAAAAGTGTCAGCTTTTCAGCCTTACACGGTACGCAGCACTCTAATCGTTTATACCGTAGCACCCATTCAGACTTTTGGCTCACTAAAAAATTAATTGCGAGTCAACAGGATGTACAAATCCAATTAAATACAACTAAACTGGAAAGAAAAGTTTAAACAGCAGGCAGAGCAGAAAGGACGGGAAAGGAATCAATGAGTACAGACTGACTGGCAGCTCATTCATTCATCTGCAGAGCGCCATTAATCCTCAACATGCAGCCTCCTGATTCGAGTCAAATTATATAGTAAAAGAGATTAAATGCTTATGTTCAGTTTCAGGGTTTTTTTTCCTTTTCCGAGACGTCATAAATCAAGTAATGGGGAATGCTCGGGATTTTGTGGCTCTAATTCAATTAAATCCATTTCATTTGC
Organism: Cichlasoma orientale; assembly: GCA_034780415.1. Lineage (NCBI taxonomy): Eukaryota > Metazoa > Chordata > Actinopteri > Cichliformes > Cichlidae > Cichlasoma > Cichlasoma orientale. The sequence continues at coordinate 498,605 of JAVDPK010002764.1, read as the reverse complement.
CTTGCCTCTGGTTTTCTGAATGGGGTGCTGGCTCATCCTTTAAGCCATCAAAGCAGAAACATTTACTACAGCACGTGAAGTTACAAATGAGTCTTTGCCCGTGTAGATATTGACTGTGTAACTTTATTCGACTCGTCCATTCAATGAAGCAACTCATATTTACTCTAATTTGTGTGCGGCGGCCTTTTAAAGGGAAAAGGTGAGTGCGTGGGGCTTAGTGCCTCGCTAACAGGAAGATGCAAAGAACAGATGGGGATCTAACAAATGGGGAAGTGAGATATGCATCTGCTTTCTCTCTCTCTTTTTTTTTAAAGCTAGTTTAACAGCAAACACAGAAATCCCCAGAGAGCTGCATTAAGGTAGTAGTGAAGGTTTCAATTCACCAGCTCCATTGTTCACTTAGAAATCTGATTCCTTACACTTACTGTAAATGACTATTACACTGGAGTCACACCAAGACAACAAAAAAAAAATGCATTTGGTTGCACTGGTAGTGTTTTTACAGTTAATCAGATGTGATCATAACGAGGGGTCAGCTTTGTGAGGATACGAGGAGAAAGCATTGGAGTGGATGAGGAAAAGGAGAGGTGGAAAATGGACTTCGGTCTGACTAAAAGTCCAGTCATGATGAAAATTATACAGCTCCATTGACTGTTTCCAGGGTGTGTCACAGGCTGCTCTCGGTCAGGACACTTGGCTGATGAGCACGACCACATCAGAGCGTCAGCTCCAGCAGAGAGTGCTAATGTAGCGCAAAGAGTCACTGGAGGTTAGCAGCGTGCCTGAACTCAACTGTTTGTATATAAACAGAGTGTGTTTATGAAAGGTCTACGTATCATTGACTTGAGCACAAAATCTGTTTTGCACACCTATTTAAATATGAGCTAGTAAAAAGAAGAGACTTCTCTTTGTACTTAGCATCAAAACACTTCAAAGCTCTTTAGCCCGGGCCCCGTGTTTCCAGTCCTCATGTTTTCTGTAAAACCATAAGAGTGGTTTCCATCTGAACACAAGGCTGTTCGCTAAAAGTCATCATTCCAGTACGTCAATGACAAATTCAACGGCCGTGACCCTCACCCTGATGGCAGCCTTGTTACATTCCACACGATTGATGGCCAGCCAAGTGGGCAGGTCCAGAAGGCTCTGGAGAACCTCCTCATCCAGCTCCAGGTTGGTGAGCTGGCCCTCCCCCTTCAGCGTGCTCAGGTTGATTTTGTCTGGCGACAGGTTCTTAGCAAACCTACGGGACACAGAGGAGAAGCGTCAAGCTTTGAGCCCCCATATATTTATAGAAACAGGCTGTAAACAAACCAACAGGCCAGCAGAACAAACCCCAAGTGAGATACTTTTAGTGTATTGGATGTCAACTTCAACACACACACACACACACACACACACACACATTTTCAAATGCATGGTTTTAAAAAAAAAATAAAAAATAGAAAGCAATCTGTTGTCTAGCAATCTCCTTAAAAGCCAAAGATATTAATTACAGAATAAATTATATTTAGAAACACTAAAAAATAAGCCCATAATTTAAGGATACGTCTGCTGTTGGGGTTACATAATGAGATGACTAACCCAGCTACAAAAATGGAAAGATATACACCGTAAAACCCAAACTAGTGTTAGTGTGCTTAATTTAGGTTCTCTTTGCACTTGTACTGTTTATACACTGCTCGATCTACTAACGATAAGCTCATAAATAAATGATGAAAGAGAACAGGGGGTTGGTCTAACGCGGTAATATGCGTAATTAATACTGCACACAAAGGACAGAGTGTACCCAGGCCTCGCACTCAGACAGTAAGATCCAAAAACGCGTCTGTATTTGCCAGTGAAGATTTTTAGGACCTCTGTGCTTTGCTGTGTGTTGTATTGATTGAGTGTGTGCATGTTTGCATCGCCCCCCCCCCCCAAAGTAAAACACACAAACTTGATGTCCATGACCTGAGCGTATCTCCATTTACAGTTTGACTATTGGTTAATAGTTAGCAGAGTAGCCACATACTAAACGGAAGTCTCTGCAGACCAATTCAATAGAATCTCTTTAAAAATAAATAAAATAAATACAACAATTGTATTGATTTTGCATTCTCTCTCTCTCGCTGTCGAGAGCCTCACTGCCTTGACTCTGTCTATTCCCAATATTGGTCCGCACTGTATTTAAACAATGCAGTAAAACCATGGTATTAAACCGGTAAAGCACCACAAAAACATGAAGATCCTGGCATATTATTTTAAAACCTGGCTCTCTTTCTTTTAAACACCTAAACAGGACGTGTGGGTTTAATCTTGTTACTTCTCTAATCTCTTCTGCACCGGCGGATCAGAGCTCAGAGTTTCACAACCGACACACACACCGGTCGCCACGCAGTGACACGTCACTATCAAGGCCGGCAACTGCTGTCTCAGCTTCAAAATAGCTTTAAAAATTTGTAATCAGCAAAGCTGTCGGGTGCATGTAAGATTTATGACATGTTTTATTGATATCGTTGATCAGTCTGTCTGCTTGACAATCCCCTTTTGCAACACACACACACACACACACACACACACACACAGATTTATCAGATACAACACATACTGACAAAGTTTACTTTTGGGGACACAGTTGGAAAAAATGTTGAAAACTGCAATAATATATCTTGAGTTAGGTATCGTGATATTATTGTATTGTGGCGTGTTTAGTGACTCCCACCTCTACAGCATAGTGTACAGTTTAAAAAAGAGCTTTCATTTTCATGTTACTCCTAAAATACTTTGGGCAATTTCTTACTCATACTTCTTGTTACTGATTACTTGTTACTTATTGGCTGACATATCAACCAATGTATAAACAATAAGCAAGTGATGGAAAATAAATCAGTTTGACTCAAATGTGGTCCCTTTTTATACAGTACCTTGTTAATTTAATACAACAGAGCACATTGGTAGTTGATGTCTTCACACAAGTAATAAACTCAACTCTGTATTTTCCTTATGTGGCGCCATTTAAGGGGAAATTAACAGGCTTTACGGCGGTATAAGATTTATTGCCAAGAAGCATTGTTAGAACAAAGAAATAAATCAACCAAACACAGATTTCCATACTTTTGTGTTACGTTTAGTAGTATCAGTACTAACAGTAGTATCACCCTCCAGTAGCTTAGCAGATCAACAACCAGCTCTACACAAATGGAAAAATAACCAATGACAACCAAAAATAAAAAACCCAATTTTTCCATTTATTTATTTATTAAAAACATCATTCTTCTGCTGAATACTGGTCTTAGTAATCCAGGGTGTGTCAGTATCAGTCTGATTCAGTTTCTGGCTCGTTTACAAAAAAAAAAAAAAAAAAAAAAAAAAAATACAACACCCACCTCAAATTTAAAAAGAATCTGTGATTTTCTTTGCAACTGGTTATATTCCAAATCTATGAGGTTCTGGCTGGGCTCTGGATGTGAGTAGTTAATGTGAATTTCTGTGTAAGTAGATGACAAAAGATGCCAAGAGATTTGCGATTTTTGCCAATTTATCATCGTTAATCTCCATAAAGGAAGATTAAAGGAAGAAGTCACCAAGAATTTGCATTGTCATCTTTTAGGCATTAAGTAACTGGATAGTCTTGAGGAGACAAAAAGTTTTTGTTAAGACTCCAGGCTGTCTGGATAAAGCCCTCAGTGGATTATCAGGAGTCTCAGCAAAGTGAAAGAAACCTCGTTCAATGACGACCGCTTTCTGATTGGGTAGCTCACGTTTTTAATGATTCGGTCTGTCAAAATCCAGTTCTTCTGCACCCAACACCTTCTCCGGGCAGCACTGGATTCTTCTCGTGTTCACCATCCATGTAAATTATTCATCTAAACTGAGCCTCAGCACAGCAGAGCGAGGCCAGAAAAACCCACAACATCGACAAACCTCTTACAAGCAAAACACAAACAAGACATTGTGCCCATGTGCCCACATGGGCGTACAGGGAGAAACAGTTTGTGTGTGAGAGATGGAGCGTCTCACCCTCATGACCAGTGAAATATTCATTCCTGCTGCTGATCAAGTATCAGCCAGCTAGCTTCCCGTCACTATTTTGCTCCCTATCTGGCATCTCAGCCTCTCTCGCAGCTTCCTTTTGCCTTCCTTCAACTTCATAAATAAATCAATACTGTGCGCAAATAAAATGTTGTTAATCAGTAATAACAAGGTTGCTAACGCTAAATTAAGCAGGTAGATCCCAGTCGACAGCAAGAGGCAGATGGTATTAAGTTCACGCACACTGTCATCTTACCCTTTCATCTCTCCTCACTAGACTTCAGCCATTATTCCAGTCAGCAGGTTTGAGCTCACCGGACCATATCTAGGCCCATAAAGAGATTAAAGCAGGCTAATGGCTGCGGGGGGGGGGGGGGTATCTGCCTCTCAAAAATGCAGAATTAACCACTCAGCACTGCGCTAATTCTTTCAAAAGTTAACCAGCTTTGAATGACTCTTTTGATTGTAGCTTTCTTGCCAAAAGATAAAGACTGACACCACTTTCTTGCCTTAAAATTCATATTTTTATATTATAATGTGATCAAAAGAAAGAGGCTGCACTCCACCCGGCTTTGTGGAGCTTTATAGTAACTTTTATACCATCCAGGTTTGCTGTCTCCTCATGTTTGGAGTCTTACCCAAAGCTAATCCAAGCTTCTGCCTCAATTCACACTTGAGGAACGCCCATCATCTCATTTAGCTCTCAGGAAGATTTCCTAAAATGCCAAACTATTCTTTATCCCCATGCTTGATTTTGTTGTTGCTCAATAAATACCTGTTGCTACTAACTTTTCCATTTGTGCGTCATTTTGCCAAACTCAGCTTAAGGACGTCTCCAACAGTACGCTGATCCTGCAACTTTTTCCTCAACCACAAACCAAGAGCAGGGCTTTGGCCCGCCGCACTGCATGCTCATGTCTGTGGATCTGGTCAACTGGAAACAGCTTTTTCCTACCCTCTGATGATGCATTTGAGGCGCACCCTGATGACATCAGTGCCAGAATGAGAGGAGCCTGAGGGAAGATGCCCGGGTGACTCAGAGACAACCAGCATTTTTTTTTTTGCAACCGAGACTCTGGCAGCATAAAGTGAGGAATGGAGAGACAAACTAAGAGATGCAAAGAAAGGATAAAACAGGAAACAGAGGCGGGATCTTCAGGGCATTCCTATGCAGGAAGGGAAGTTGCTATATTTTTGCTTGTCTCAACAACAAAACTGGTGAACGCGTTATTTAAATAGTCTTCTAAATCTTTCAGTAGTCCATTCAGTGTAAACAGGAGAGCCTGCTGGACTGATAACGCCTTTCATTAGGGCCAGTATTCAAAACATAACCAAGCGCTGGATGTAATTAGAGACCAATTAGGCCAATAAGATGCTTCTGGTGAATGCGGCATGCCAGGATAATTCAACAAGTCACACATTAAATCCCAATGAAGTGTTTCTCAAAGACATCAGCAGTAATCTGACTTAATTAATAAAAAAAAAAAAGGCTTCCTTAATATTTTATACAAAGCAAATATGAAAATATGTTTTTAAAGCCATGTCCGACAGAAGCTTTCATGTTAGAGGATGAGAGGAGTGCAGTGTGGGTTTGTGCTCATAATCAATGGAATCAGCTTAACCTAAAAATAACCTGCAGCAGCACACATACAGGAACTTTTTCTTAATTACCAGTCGGTGTGGTCTACAATCTTTAGCCAATATTCACATTATATAAGACCTTCCTGAGGATATTGCCTCTTATTGCCCTGCTTTAACAATCCAAGCTTAATAAAAACTGGAGTCATTAACAATATCTGAAGGCTATAAGTCACGGTCTGTCGCACCTCATTGTCTCCGTTTACCTGTTCTGGGTCACAGCAAAGGTTAACAGAAATTATTAGGCATCACTCACTCGGCCTTAGCTAGCTACTTAGTAATGCTGACAGAAAATTAAGCTGAAATTTAACTTATCATCTAAGCCATTTTTTTAAAGAATAGATGCTCCCAATTTATTAGCTCTTCCAAAGAAGAACAGAACATAAATCAATAATGATCTAACAATCAAAATATTTAGTTACAGCCCTCGTATTAGGTTACATATTTGTTTTGGGGTGGCAGTGCTTGGGCCTTAGAGATTGGATGGGGAGCATCTACATCTGGATGGATCCATCAGATCCATGTAATCAGAATGATTAGATGCCCATTCCATTCCTGGATGCATTCCTTAGTAGGCTTTCCAGCAGGGAGAAGGCTCAAAGCTCGCTGGAAGGAGCGGATATCTGAGACTATCCAAGGATTCCCCAGGAACCAGAAAACATTTCTGGGGTGACGTCTGTGTGGAATACCCTGCTTAGTCGGCTACCACAGCAACTAGAGAAGGCCATTGAAAGATTTTTCCTGTAATTAATAAAGTCTTATCAATTCTTCACCAACTCTATGTGCAAAGACAGCCGGCCGACGAGCTTCTCAGAATCACAGCAAATGTTTCCTAATTGCAGCGTCTAAACACGGCGCAGATGCAGAGCGTACAGCTCCACTGCTCCAGTGTGACATCACTGTTTTGCAACGCGCAACTGTCAAACAGGCATGCAAGCGCTGACAAAAGGAAGTGATAAGCACCGGTTCTCGATTCCCAAACGAAACCACAGCTTGACCTCAGTCAAAGAAGACGGACGGATATTAGCTTCTTTTTTTTTTTGTGAGTGAAAGCAAATGTCCTCGAGAAAAAAAGAGAAACTAAAAAAATGCATTTGCATTTGTTTTCACTCCTACTATATGAATCTCCACAGAGATATCTGAGGAATATTTACACTCACCTGCACTTTACTATTCAACTTCTCATTAACATAAATATTTAAAATCAATCAATTAATCACATGGCAGCAACTCAATGGACTTTGGCATGTAGACGTGGTCAGGACGACCTGCTGAAGTTCAAACGGAGCATCGGGATGGAGAATAAAGGCGATTTAAGTGACTCAATGGAGCCAACCTGGTACTAGCAAGGTGTCCTTAATGAAGTGGCTGGCGAGTGTATGTTGTAAGGCTTCAATCACACTACCAGTTGGACCTTTGTTGTACCCCTGCAACTCCTGCCAGTTCTACCAAATCAAAGGAACAAAATCTATTTTTAAAAAATGACATCAAGAGGTAATCCCTTTAAGCCTACACGCACAAACTTCTACTAAACACCTCCACACAGACACAACACAATGAGGGCAACCTGAAAAAGTTAGGCGAGTTTGTGTTGGCAAAGCACGGCATTGTGGAATATTTATGGCCCCCGTGGAGGCAGCAAAAAGGTTAGTGTGAAGGAGAACACAATCCACCAGCCCAGTTACACAGCCGCAGAGGATGCCAAGGCCTGGAGGGACCCTGGCCAAATGTCGCTCTATCGCACTCACCGCACAAACACAACCCACACACTAAGTACTTCACAGCTACACACTGATGAGACACCCACAGTGAGGCACTTAGTCATGACTCAGGCCATAATAGCCTTCCCACCAGCAGAGGGAATAGTGGAGTGCATCACTGTGGTGCATTATTACACAGCTACAGCAGGATGGAAAGAGTCGGGCCCAAAGACACTCATGGTGATAAACACAGGAGAAGGAACGGACCCATCTCTCCCATTAAAATGAGCACTAAAACTCCAATGATTCCTGCATTTCCATCTGATTCTGGGTGTAAACTGTGCTGCTTACAATTAGCCACAGTGCTGTGGTTCAGTGACGTTAATAGGCATCCATATAAGTCAGTAATAACGATGTTATGGAAGGAAGAGGGCAATTTAAAACAAAAAAAATGTCAGAGTATCGAAATATAAAGAAATCTCGGGGGGGTTTTAATAGCTGGACAGACTAAACACGGCATTCAAAGATGTTGCCTTGAGTTCTGGTAGATTATCTTGCCTGTTTTCCTTCTGCTATTCTTGGATATTTATTTATTTACTGTGGATAATGAACTAATAATGAAAAAAGGCATCATCAGATTAAGTTTCTATAGGCAGAACAGCAAGTGCAACACATTTTTAAAAGGGTCGCAAAATGGATTTAGAATCAAGTGAAATAAGAAATGAAAAAGCAACAAAGGGAAGACGCAAAGAAACAGGGAAACGAATGCTCAGTCATTAACTGGAACACCTGTAATTAAGCTCCTTTCCCAGCTCCACAGTACGCCTTTATAGGAGTCTGACCTTTCACCTCACCAAGGCAGCCTCCTTCAGGAGAAACAGCATTCATACATCTGTATTTGTGTGTGTGTGTGTGTAACTGGATCTTGCCGTGTCTGGCTCAGAGCCAGAGTCGTGTCGATAGCCAAAGCGGTTTGTTATACAGACGAACAAACACCTTGTCGTCAACTCGCCCCCGGGGGCTACCTGAGTTCGACCTTGTGTGAAACACTTTATCGACTAAACACTTTCACATTAGGGCAAAACATTCACGCCGGCAGCTCAGCCAATAATCTCTTCACAAACACATTCTTGGGCATAAAAACAGAAGACACAAAGCTTCTTCCAACAGTTCGCATTGTGAAAAGGGGCTCTTTCAACTTGTTTAATATGTCCTGCATGCCTCAGTGCGCTTGTCCCGGTCAGAGGAGAAACAGCCATTGCAGAAGTCTTGGTCACTGAACTGTAAAGACGCGGTGCTGCCTCACTGTGACAGTCCCGGTCACAGACAGCATTTGAGAGGAATGCCCTCTGCAACAGTTGATGTGTTGACACCCAAAACATAAACTGCAGCTGTAAGCACACACGTTGATAGTGACAGGGCAGAGAGAACCTATCCCGAATCACAGTGTGCTGCAGCAGTACTCGTACAGTGGAGTATATCCAGTAAGGCTGCTTTGGCATTCTGACATCAGGTCGACTGTCTTCTTCCGCTCTGCAACAGACCAATCAGGCCCAGACAAAGATAAGATGGCAAGCCCAAAGTAAGATGACATCACGCCTCCTCTAGTCATTTCCTGTCAAAGTAGATGCTAATTTTGCTGAGAGCATGCACAGTCATGTGTAGATGCTCTTATCTTACCACACAGCGTGAATGAGGATGCTGAAGGACATGCCACCAATCGGCAGTGTGTAGCAGATAATGTAAATTTTAGCTGCAGCATTGTGTAAGAACATGAAGGGCAAAGCAAAAACAAAGGCAGATTTAATCCAGAGTGTGACAAATTCAGCACAGGGCAGTTTCAACAAAGATTTTTATCAATGACCTCTGTGCTTTTTTTCTTCTTTCCAAGAACCAGTCCACCTACATGCTTACAGGCTTTTCAAGGCTTACTGATCAGTGTTCTGGATTAGAAATGTGACAGCTGTACACTACTGCATCATTGATATACAGCGAAGTTTGGAGAGATGCACTGAAATATAATATACGTTTAAATATAATATAGTGACGCACAATGCTGTTGAATATGTTAAATTGGGGGGGCAGCACAATAGAGCTCACGTTCTAATTGACCTTATCTTGAGTAATAGGACGCTGAGGCTCCATGTGCACTCTGTATGATGCCTGATAGGGCAGATAAAAGGGTTTTAAACCCCTGTAAACAAACCTTCACCCTGCACCTGTCTTCCCATTGCTGCCTCATATACAGTATTTACTGTACGCCCAGTTACCTCCGTTTTATGAGTGTTTTTTATTAGCTGCCTGATTAGCAGTGACTAAAGGTTAATCCACCTTCAGGTGAATGCTGAGAATGCTGATTTAAACGATCTGACTCAACCACACGACTGGTCCAACCTGCCTCAGCAAGTGTCTAGGGGATTAGCGGCTCGCAGGCTAACCTTGGTGCTAGCACGTTTAGCTGGGGAGCCACGTCTCCGGTCTAGTGAGGGTTACCAGCTCAAAACGCAGCCTGACAGTCAACACAGAACACAGCAAAATTACCGAACAGTTTTCATCTATGTGCGGCAAACATAAACTCATTAAAGTGAGGTTTTGGTGATCGCTAGCTAACGCCTGAGTGACAGATGAATCCATCCGTCGTCCTATTCTTTCCACTCCCTGTCCGCTAGCGCTGACCTCCGTTCAACACTGACCTGGAGAGATGCTTCAGGATCTGCTTCTTGATGAGCCCCGCCATGGCTGCGCAAATCCGATATCCGAGCCGCCGCCGGTTGTCTCAGCTAGCTGGCTAGCCTAACCGCTAGCTTTTCCCACTCGAGGTATAAACTCACAGCTCACAGTCTGATCCCGTCGCCCGTCTTCATGTTAGCGGTGTTCCCGCTTTATTCTCTGAGAGACGAAGGAGGAGCTGGGCGGAGAGACGGCATTTCGGACGTCCGAGTGACAACCGGGCTCGAAGACAAAGCATATCACGTTAGGCCATTTCACGCAAATGTACTGACAGAGCTCAAAATCGGTCCTGATCACTGCAATATCACACACTGTACACCTGGACGGAGCGGCGTCTGTTGTCACGGCGTCTGGGCGGGGACTAATGCCGCGTTCACGGCTAGCTAGGAAATCACCCTTACACACAGCTGGATCATTCCTGCTATTCAGTGCCATTTCAAAGTGGTAACATTGTATAAAAATGTTACGTTTTCCACGATTTTACCATTTCATCTGCAAGAGGGCTTGTTAAACTATTAGAAAAATTTACTGGTCAAGCTGAGGAGACTATGCTAACAATTTTGTCGAAATTCTCCACATGTGACGTGTCCCAAATGACCACCCCAGCCCCACCCCATCCCCCCACGTTACGGGCCATTCCCATCTCGATTAATAATAATTTTGAATGTACTTTCACTTTCGTAGTTACATTTTTCTAAGACCTAAAATGTCCCTTACTTTACTCTGCAATTGAATTTTAAGAGGGTGTTAATAAACAAGTATTATCTAAAAAGAAAGGGGGGGGGGCATGAGCTGTTTTGAAGCATTATGTTTTGCCATTTTATTCCTTTCAATTAACTACAAATGTATTTAAAATATTCTTTTTTATTTTAACTAGTTAATTCTGAAAAAACAAAAAAACAGGTAATAGGCTGGTCAGAGGAGGAACAGGGTGGACAGCACATTAATAAAAGCTTGCCCCGTCTTGTACTAAACCAAAGTTTTCCCAGTGTGAAACAGATAAACTGAGCCCAAAACCTTTACATGTACAGCTTTTGGAACTAAACAGCTGTAGTATTTTAATTTCTTCTTCTTCTTCTTCTTTCCGGGTCGGCTAAGTGGATCATCTGCCTCCAGCTCATCCTATCCCTACCAACCTCCTCTGTCACACCAACCCCATGCATGTCCTCCTTCACTACATCCATGAACCTCTGTGGTCTTCCTCTTTTCCTCCTGCCTGGCAGCTCCACATTCAACGCCCTTTGCCCCGTATGTCCACTATTCCTCCCCTGCACATGTCCAAACCATCTCAGCCTCGCCTTTATAACGTTGTCTCCAAACTGCTCAGGTAAACCTGTAAACTTTTGCTTTCACTCTTGCTGCTATGCTTCTGTCACAACATTTTTGGAACTGGGTTTGTACTGCTGTTTTTTTAGGGAACCACATTCCTCCATTTGAGCTCTATTATTTCATCACACCACACATATGAATAGGATGCTGAAGGACACACCCCTAGTAGGTGCCGTGCAGCAGACAATGCTAATTTTAGCTGTAGCACTGCGTAAAAATATGAAGGACAAAGCAACAATAAACACAGATATAATCCAGGGTGTGATAAGCTCAGTTACCCCTGAGATTTTTTTTTAATCTTTGCGAGAACCAGTCCGCCTGCGTGCTCAGAAGCCTTTCAAGGAAGGACTACTCATCTGTGACCTGCATCATAAAAGTGACAGCTGTCATTTTTTTAACACTATTTGCAAACTTGGTGCACTTTTGAGTTTAATATGTAGTCATTATTCAACACATTTTGAAGGAATAGTTCAAGGTGTGAATTTGATCTGTTGTAAGGTAGTGGTTTATACATGAACACATAACAACCCTTTGATTTGAGACATAAATCCCTCTGGGGTTGTGTCAGCAAAGGCTGAAAGTCTCTTGAGTGACAGTACAAAAGAATGAATAATGCATGTAAAGATGTGAAAGAAAAATACTGCCTATAAGGGATACTTAGGAAAGTGGGTCTCCAATACAGTTTCATATTTTTGAACATGTACATATAAAATGTTTATGCTAATCTGACACAGTTTTTCCTTTTTCTTTTCTCTTTTGGGCAGCTTTATTGTACTTTTCCATGTGCAGAATTGTTTTGCTGCGCAGACCTACTGAATAAATAATTTGAGAAAACACAGCCTGTTGCATTTCATTTCATTTCACACGAGCATCTAAATTATAATTTAATCAGTCTACTGCACACACAATGCTCTCATATAGAGAACTGTAGATGTGACTTTAAATGCTCTCTTAGTGACATCTAGTGTCCAAACCGAGGATGTGACCATTTCATCATTTCTCTCGTCTTAAAAAAAATGATTTTTATAGATTTTAAATTTTATATATTTTAAAGAATAGAATAAAATCCAGAAATAAACTAAAGTCTATCAGTAAAGGTGCAGACTGGAAAGACCAACAGAAAAAAAGACAATATTATTTTAAAAATATATCATGTATCCATAATTAAGAATGAAGTTAACCAAGACCACTAAACCGCTGGCACTTGAGCTGAATTAAACATTAAACACAATCTCCACACTTAGCACAGTAGTGGGGCACTAACTCATGTATTTACTGACTTTGAGAGTGGGATTTCTGTGCGTGGACACGGACTCTGTGACTTTTCTGTCTTGCTCCGTGTGAACGCGTATGTGACCTGCTGCGGTGCCAAAACTTCAGCTGCCACGTATGAAAGGAGGAGCGAACTGGAGGGAAGAAAGTGCCCCTCCCTGCGCTGCGCTGCGTCAGTAAACTGTCCGCAGAAAGTTTGCATCAGCAGAAAACAGCATCAGGGAATATTAGTTAGAATAAAAACAGAGACGAATGTGCGTGGATGACACACAGACTGACGCTTTGAAAAATGTTGGTTAAAAGTCTCTGCTTCTTTACTTTCATGTCACTCCTCTTCATGTAATTAAAATGTAACTTTATTATTATTATTAAACAATGAGCGTATGGCACACCTGTAAAAATCAGCTGATGCAAAGATAAAACAGGCCTGATATAAACATCTACTGTAAGTGAAGCAGCCTAGAATCATTCATTGCTTCCTAGTGTTTTGTTTCACTAAACAAGACCCATTCAGAGTTGGGCATGGGACAACCCCCATCCGCATACCTCAACGCAAAAGCCCCCCCGGGGAAAGACACGAAGCGCTCACTGATACGCTGCCGATCCAGTCAGTGGGACTGGACTGAAAGCCCTCTCCATCCACGACAGCAAAACCAGCAGCTCTCTTACACACACACACACGCACGCACACACACAAACTGAAACACGTCTCAAAACTCCCGCTGACCATGGCTGTGAAAAATCGGCAAAAGAACAGCGAGAAGAGCGCCGCATCCAGCCAAGACGACGCGCCGAAGAAGAGCCAGAAGAGTAGCAATAATGGAGTGAGCGGCTCCGCACCTCAGGGGTCGCCGCGGTCAGGCAGCTGCCTGGGCTTTCTTGTGACCACGGTGTTTTATGTGGCGCTGATAGGTGCTGCAGGGTTTGCTGCTTTTTATGTGCAACAAGTAGTGGAGGAAATCCGCCGGACAAACGCAAAGCATGAGGAGAGCGCACGGCAGAGCGCAGAACTGAGCGGCAAAATGGAGAGCGTCGTTCAACAGGTAGGTGGAGAAGAACACGAATCAATGGAAGGGAGTTCCTAAATTCACTTTTAATTGTTTCAGACATTTTCCAGAGCTTGAAAAGGAAGCATTGCGCTCTACTGTATGCATATACACGCATATAAACGTGCATAACGTGGTCGTACTTTATGTTCTAGGAGTCTGGGTACAGTTCAGTGTGGGCTTGTGAGCTCTAAACCATCAGTGAGGAATAAAGTTTCAGACCCACCGTATAAAAAAATCATCGACGTTATTATGAATTTCTTTATCACGGGTTTCTTTGTATAAGAACGAGTCGTTTCTGATCACAAAGCGGGACAAGACAGATAAGGATGAATTTACAAGGTCGGTCACTGAAGGAGCCTCAGCTTTCTTTTGCTTCACAAAGAACATGAGGTGGCAGTATAAGCAGCCACACAGCATTTATTTTCCATGACTCAAGACTGTTAAAGGTTCAGATTCATGTGTGAGCTGTTACAGTGTTCATTCATGATTTAAAGGCTTGTTTCATAAAGTTTTTATTCTTTTGCTTTTTCTGTATTGTATCAAAAAAAGGATCATAGAGAGGAGAGGAGAGCAGCCCCCGCTCTCCAAACCTCCTGTTTGCTTGAGTCAGCCAATCACAAGAAGGTTGGCTTAAAGGAAGGGTGGTCCAAGCAGCTGCACCGGGGCCCAGTATAAGAATATTTTAAACTGTGAATCTCTGGTGCAGTTCAGGAATTAAAATATTTTGCTGCCAATGAGAATAATATAGTTCCTTGTTTATGACATGCACATTACAGCTTATTTACTCACACTACCCCTCTTCTGTTTCATTCATTCTTTCCTCATTCCTTTCATGATCTTTGTGCATGCACAGTGCGTGCTGTGTAAGCAATTTAACGTACGTGCAGGATGCAGAGTTCCCAGCAGTTTCTTTATCTATAAACATTTAGACTGCAGCTGTATGGCAGCTTAGTTTGAGCAGCTACTACAGGTTGAATGTGTCAAGAAGATTACATTTTTTTACATTTCCTAAATTTGTCTCCTTTTTTTGTACAGGTGGAGTCTCTGAGAAGTGTTGTGGATGGCTTGGAGTCATCTCTGGGCATCACACGGGTGGAGCTGGAGGGGGCTGTCAGTCGAATGAAGAGAGGCGAGGTGGAGACGAGGAGGGTGGAGGAGGCCCTTCAGAGGCTCCAGAATGATCTACTCAGGGACCTTTCGCAGGGCATCAATGAGGTGAAGGAGGCTCGAGAGAAGGACTTCTCCTCTCTGGAGAAGACTATAGAGGAGCGCTTGGCTGAGGCCAGTCAGTCCATTAAAGTCAGCGTGGCAGAATTCACTGAAGCTCAGAGTGAGGCACAGAGCCAGCTGGCGGACCTTAAAGCCCGTCTGGGTGACGTGGAAGACCCCACACTCTTCAAACAAGAATTATCAGCCATTGTTGATGCTGTAGCTGAAATTAAAACTGCCAAAGATGCAGCTGACACTTCAGTTGATTCCCTCAGAGTGCAGATCAACACAGTGAGGGAAGAGCTCCAGACTCGCAACCGAGAGGTGGCCTCACTGTCTCAGGAAGTTGAAGCAGTGAGGAAAGTAACGCAGGACACCACTGGGAATCTAAGGCAGTCTCTGTCTGCAACAGAGTCTTCATTTCAGGTTCTGAAGGACAAGGCTGTGATGTTAGAGAGAAGCATGGAGCAGGTTACTGGTGCTGTTCGTAATGTGGAGGAGCAAGTGAGCGAAGCAGCTGCTCAGGCCCTAAAGAGATCTGATGACCTTGAAGCCAGAGTCAAAGCATCGGAGGACAGAGGAGAGTCACTGTCTGCATCAGCGTCAGATATCTCCTCTAAAGTACAATCACTGTTTGCCAAATATGAAGCCCACGAGAGCAGTCTGGCTGCACAGGGGGAGGCTGTGGAGAATATTAAAACTGATTTGGAGCAAGAACTGGAGGCAGTGAAGAGCAGTGTGGAGGCTCTCCAGTCCAACATAGCTTCTCTGGATGGATCCAAGGCAGACTTACCTTCAACAGACTCCAGCCTGGGTGAGCAGGTGGAGGACCTGCAGAGGAGGCTCGCCGCTTTGGAGGACAGCACCAGTGGGATGAAGCCCGAGCAGCTGGAGAGCTTAAGAGACATGGTAGCTGGACTGGAAAGCAAAGCAGCCAAGCTAGAAGGTCACGATCAGGCTATTTCTGCCCTGCAGGAAGCCCTGCAGAAGACCACAGAGTCACTGGCAGGCCTATCTGAAGAGCCTGACATCATGGAAGAGTAGTTAACAATGTCCCACCCAAAAACAGGGACAATAACGATTCCAAACGGGTGACCAGCTTATCCTATTTTTAAGAAGAAAGATTTTTCAGATGATTGATGCCACGAGGTTAGAGAAGAACAAACATGAGGTCAGGAGCGAGAGGGGCAGAGATGGACTGCTGATCTGTGAATCCACACTCATTCTGCACTGTACTTTTCTTTTCTAATGTTTTCAGTGGTTTTTTTGTTGTTGTTTTTTTAGACTCACCATTTTGGGTGCCAATTGGCTGTGTTTTTAACTTCCTCGTGGATTAATAAGCTCATTTTGAGCACCCCCTTTTTATTCACTTTTTTTTTTTTTCCCAAGAATAAAAAAAAATCTTAACTCAAAGCTGTGAAGAATTATTTCTGGGTGTGAAGTTCATAATAAAATGATTTGTTGCTTTGGTTCAGCTGCCTCTACTATTACATCATGGCTGATGCATTGATAGAAAGGGTGGGAATGAAAAACGAGACGTGTGATTTACCCAACGGCTGATCTTTGCTGCATCATTTATAACTGCAGCACCGTGTTATTAATGATATGTGGCAAGGCTGTGGAGCCCAGGCAACACTTTTCCACCTCTTAATGTCCAAATACCACAGGCTGAACTCTGTATGCACTCCAAGTGCTCCACAGAAAGGTGCTTCCTTCTGCAACAACTAAAGCTGCAGTTGTGTAACCACTTCATCAGAATACTTCTATTTTGCTTTAAGGCATTTGGACATCAAGAAACTATTTAAGAAATCTAGAGGGCACACCAGTGGCAACTGGAATTTCAAGTCTTGTAACATCTTAATGTTGAAGGTGTGGCATTTCAGCCCATGTGTTAACCAGAGGCTGCAAGCACAGCCTTAAATATGCTACTGATATCACTCTGAGCATGGCATGAAGATGCAACAAACACAGGCACCACGTCAGTATCTGCCTGTGTTTTCGTGTTTCCCGTCTTCATGCATCGCCGCATCGCTTATATCTGTACAGGATAAAAGCATTCTTCCATCCCTGAGTGTTGGAAAAAGAGGAGGTAATCTTTAATACAAAGACTCGGAAGTGGTGCATCACTTCAGCTATGAAAATGATAAAGTTGGTAATTCCGTGTGGTGTATGTGATGTGGTATCAGGACTGGGATCGTTTCAGGGTTATATTGATGGGAGGTCGGACTGGAGACAGTTAAAATTACAGGACTTATTGATTGACAGATACAACTGTATAGAGAAAGTGGAAGGAAATGCAAGAAAGAATGACAAAACCCTAAAGGCCCCAAATTTCCACACAACTCTAATCTGATTGATCATCTGTGAGATGCAGCAGAACAAGTCCGGTCCACCGAGGCCTCACCCTGCAGGTCCTGCAGATCCCTTCTCCAGCCGTGATGAGTCAGGGCCTTCTTGGCTGCAAGAGGCTGATCTAAACAATATTTGGCACATATTGGTGGTTTTAATGTTGTGGGTTGGTCAGGACCAGTCACCGGAGCTATAACGCAGTAATTCAGATTTACCCTACAGGCTGCTGACACCCTACAGGTGTCAGCAGCTCTCAGCTGGAACCCGAATAGGCACATTCCTCAAAATGTCAAGCTACTCCCTAAAGCTATTATTATGTGGCCCATACTGAACACCATCAAAGAGATTCTATAAGGAGGAGATATCGCACATAGCAAGAAAGCTGATTGAAATGTATGAGAGAATTTTGCAACAGAAAAACCTGGTAGAACTTATTCTGGGGCAGTTTTATTCGATTTGACCGGATATTCTCGACCTGGTGACAAATGAAACCCCGGCAAAGAAAAACAATAAAGCGATCCAGCCTTCATCCTCCAGGTGACTAATTTATTTGGACATGAACCAGCGAAGGATCTTTTGTCACTGGCTTACGCATACAAACATCAAGTCATGCTGCCGCATTTAGAAATGTTGACAACCCGGCTGCCAGACCATATTAACTGGTGGGGTGATGTGCTTCAGGGATATTCAGCCTGTCGGGTGGGGAAAAAAGCTCACATTTATTTTATTTGTAATAAAAAAAAAAGATTTCTTTCAGTATTTTTTCTTATTCTAAAACAGCAGTGTGACAGGTAATCAGGAGGAACAGCTGAATGAAAGTCAGTGTGTTTTTCATGTTGGCCTTTGCATCTCCCTAATATCAGATATATCAGCTATCTCACTGACCTGTTTACTCGTAACACTTAAATCTCCCTCGACTGCAGTCAGGTTACTTAATGTCTGTCGAAGCTCAGCGATCTCTCGCTCTCTTTCCGTGAGATCTTTTGCTAATCGTCCTATCCGAAGAGTCAGGTCTGACAGCTGAGGCTCAAACGCCCCGAAGTCTCTCCTTATAGCAGCCACCTTTGGTTTAAGGTCGCTGGCGAAGGTCACTGTTCTTATCAGGCGAGCCCGGCCGCTCTCCAGCTCCACCAAGCGCTCTGAGATCTTCTGGTCTGCGCTGGCGAGCTCAGGGATGCGTCCGCGGAGCTGCTCTATGGCCTGAGTGTTGCGTTCAGATGTGGCTCGCAGGTTTGAAACTCGATCGATGCTGCCGGCCAACACGTCCCCGATGCGTTTCACCATGCTGTGCTCCACCTGAGCGGTCTTGTCTTCCAGCTCCCCCACCTGAGTCAGCAGGGACTCCAGCTCAGAGTGCAGGCCATCCATCCTGCGCACATCCGTCCTCACTGACGACACCTGGACGGGCGCACAGAAAAATAAATGTTATAAAGAAATTTCTCTGAAAGGGCTTTGCAACAAAAAACATGCTCACCCCTGCAAAAGGACCTTGTTTTAGTTAAAATCCTTTCAGAAATTCCCTTTGTAATATTAATAATAATTAAACAAACCTTGCTGGTGAAGTCCTTTGTGATAGCTGATGTCCGTTCTTCAATCTGACCCACAGCATCTCTCAGTGAAGCCAGGCTGCTCTGAAGCTGAGCCCTCTTCTCGCTCAGGCCAGAAACCCACTCCTTTAGCCGAGTGACATCCTGCTCCAAAGCCTCAAGCTGGGACTTCAGAGCCCCCCGCTGACCCCCGAGACCCTCCAGCATCAGGCGGACACTCTCGCACTAAAACAGGACATACGGTACATGTTTTTTCCCCCAGTGTAAAAGAACAAAACAGACATTTTTTCACCAAAAAAAAAAAAAAAAAAAAAAGTATTTTATTAAAAAAGCTTAGTGATGACATCACGATTCAACAGGTGACACAAGAATAAAATGGAAATGTGACATTTAAACATGTGGATTCTTTTTTTATTTGCAAAGCTCCTTCTATATGAAACCAAATCTAATAGCAACGTTCATTATTACTTCTTTCCAACTGATCAGCGAATCTTCTAGCATTTAAATGACAGAAAAGAAAGAAGAAGAAATGGCCAATAACAATTTCCTTACATCAGAGGTGGTGTTATGAAACCGCAATGTTCCCGAACAAACTATAAAACCTAAAAAGATTCATTTTACTTTTGAATAAAACACAGAAAAGCAGATAAAACTGGAAAAAAAGATCATCAGTCATTCAGTTGGTAATATCTGTAAAGACATTTAATGATGTAAAACTGTATCAGTGCAAATGGATACCTTCGGGCATATTTTATAAAAGGTGCACAAAGCTAAATGTATCCTACTTCTATAATGCAGTGCATGTTTCCATGAGCTCATGCTGACATCAGCCTGCTTTTCTGACACTAAACTGAGGTACAAGTTTTACACAACTAACGCTGAACTCAACTAAAGGCTTTTACAGCATAGACTAAAACAGGACATTCGCACTCCTTTTCCCTAGTCCGCTCAAACCAGTGACATCATTCAATGAGGTCATCAAGAAGAGGCTCGGTTGGTTTATCCTCTTCATCTTTCTCCCACTCCTCCTCCTCTTCCCATTCCTCTTCCTCCAGAGTGTCAGTGTCTATTTGGCTATCAGCCCTGCTTTCCCTCAACACCATGGTGAGTTCATGGACCGCCTCTTTGACCACGGACAGCTCGTTCTTCATCTTCAGGATGCTGTTTTGAGCCTGCAGGTTGTCCAGCTCCTGTCTGATCTCAAGGATTTCATTTGTTGCTTTCAGCATGCTGTCCTCAGTTCCGAACACCTGTAACGTCACCTCCTCCAGCCTCTTCTCCGCCCCGCTCAGATCTCCACCCAGTCTGAGGATGGAGCGCACCGCCTCCTCTACCTCCGGAAGGCGCTCTTCGCAAGCCTTCGCACGGGGAATGTGCTCCTGGAGCTCAGAGCTCAGCTCGGCCTCCCTCTTGCTCAGGATGCTGATCTGCTCCTCCAGCTTGTGGATCTGCTTGGTGTTCCAGTCCAGATGCTCCTGCGCCCGCTTGACATCATCTTCCTCTGTGCGCTCCAGAGCTCGGGCGTTCCTCTTTGTGCTGTCCTCGAGCTCCTCCAGCCTTTCCGCCAGCAACCGGGTTCTCCTCTCAGCCTCATTGACCCGCTCAGTGGCTCCGGCATGAGCATCCCTGGACTCGGACTTGAGGGAGGTCAGATCGGAGTTGATGGCTGCCAGCCTCTCCTGCCATGTCTCCGTCACGTTGAGGAAATGGGCGTTAACCTTCTCCAGATCGCGGGAGGCGGAGTTCTCGTCAGCCTGTATTGCCATGACAGCAGCATGGAGGGTGGAGATGTCCTGCTGGAATTTTGTCACCTGGGAGACGGTGGAGAGCGCCTCCTGTAGGTCATCCTCCGAGGAGGCAAGCTGCAGCCGCAACACAAAACAGGAGTGCTGTTTCTGTGGGAGCTCTATGATCCTCAGTACTCATATAATATACAAAGAAGCACAGTGATAACTGAACTTTGACAAAGGAGAATATCTTTAAGATGCATTTTTTTTTCTTCTTGAATTTTCTACCAAATTTAGGCATGCACAGGGTTTTCATTCAAAGGTACTTAACTAACACTTTCAACACTAGGGGGCAGTATTTCACAGAGGGTGCGCTTACATGTTTTCAGAAGTGGCCACTGTAAATAAGAATGACTTGCCTTGTTAAATAAAGCCTTGCTGCGCCATCTTGTGGTACAAATTGGCACCACATGAAAGTACAGCCCCTATTTCAACTTCAGCTGATATTTATTGAACACATAAAATCAAAGAAACTGTTTCTGATCTATTGGTTGATGACTCTGGCTAATTTAGATAAGCTTTAAAGTGTCTTCTTTTTTTTTAAACACGGGAATTTACAAAAAGTATGGCAACAATTTTCCATCTTTTTGACTTGATACCCCTTTTCTTAAAGTGGGTTGCCTCGGTTCGAGGTGTCAGGGATGTTATTCACAGAGTATTTTTTTTATGGTGTTATGTCAGTAAAACTATACACAGTTTCTCAACAAAAGCAAAGTTGCAAGAAAAAAATGCAGAAAAATAAGCATGTTTTTTTCAGTTTTTCTCTCCCTATTTTTCTGTCCTGTGAAGTCATACTTATAGGTAGACGCACTAGAATAAGATTCACATTTTTACAGGAGCAAAGAAATAATTATACTGTAAGTTGTGCAGAAAAACAAACAAAATTTCCTCATCCAACACTGTAAATACGCTGTGCTTTTAGGGGAGTGTGCCTCTAAAAGTACAGCGTATTTACAGGGTAAGATGAGGAAATTTGGTTTGATGTTCTGCTAAATTACCCATAAAATACACACTTCTTAAAATGACTTCTAGCATAATTATTTCTTCTTTCCTGTAAAAACTTTGATAAATCACTTCTTCTGCGCGCACACAATAAATAAACCGTTAAGCAGATCATAAAGTATTTGACATTCAAACCCATCAAAATAAACTTTTACAGATTCGTGGCCTAAACACGCTCGGGATCTGCTCCACGGTAAATCAAACGTACCTTTTTGGAAACTCCGATGATCTCCTCCTCCATGTCGAACAGACTGGAAGTTTTTCCGTGCAGAGATCTGTATTTTTCCTCAATCTGGGAAAACCTCTCATTCTGCTGCAGCACCACCCTGAAACCCAGAAACCCCTCAGCAGAGAAGTCCACGGTAGTTCTGAAGAAAGCTTTAACACTAATGTTGACTTACCAGCTCAGAGCTCCACATGCTGCGAGCGACAACAAGCACATTACGCCTTTAAAGTCCAGACCCGAGGACGTTCTGCTCGCTCCCGTCTTGCCTCCTGCTTCAGTCTTCGCTTTCTGCGCTTCTTCTTTCCCGTTTGAGGCTTCTGATGCTTCATTGCTTTGCTTCTGAGCCTGTGGCTTCTTCCTCTGCTTTAGTTCAGTTGGCATTTTAGCGCACTAACAAACCGCTGGTTATCTTTTTATAACCTATTTAGGGAGCTAAACGGGCTTACCAGAGTTTGTTACGATGCAGAGAAAAAACAGGACGCCTGTTTTAGAGATAAGTTCATAATGTAGGAATCAACATAAAAAGCGCATAAATAGCGGCCGAGGTTTGCGCGTGTTACCGCTTTAAAAGGACTTTTTCTTTTCCCCGTTCCTTGGAAGAAGGGAGCCTTCAGGTGCTCCTCGTAAGCTCGTAAATATCAAAAGTATAATGTTTATCTAGTTAAAATCACCAAAACGTTTGACAATAACACGGTTTTTTAAAGAAAATACAGCTTTAGAGCAAATGTTTTATTCCCGTAATTATTTAATCATTCGCGCTGAAACGTTTAAAGTGAACAAACTTGCGTCAGCTGAGTTCTTCGATAGTACAACTGAGCTCCAACCGTGCCCCCCAAAGTTACGACACAAATGGCAGTGCTTTAAATGCAACAGCCAGCCACGTAAGCTGTTGCCAGGATTTGCTCTGAATTTGGCCAAAGTGGATTAATATCTGCAGACAGAGGCCAAACTTTCATTGATTACCCGATTATTTGATTGGCAGAGAAGTATACTGATATAATTTTACTTTTTGACTGATTATTTAAAGTATTTACGAAAAAAGCCAAAAGTTCTCATGTTTCTAAAATGAGTATTACTACTTTTATCTGATTTATATAACTGATTTTTTAATGGAGTGATATTTGCACAATCAAACATTTGAAAACACCGATGCAGGATTCTTTGAGGTTCATGATTACCTGACATGTACAGTACTGTGCAAAGGTCTTGAGCCACCCCTCATTCCTTCATAGTTCGGAAATAGGTGGACCAATGTAGTGAAACACTGAAATGTGCAAACATACATGGAAACAGAGTATAAAAGGCAAAATAGAGTTTGTAATTTCTTTAAGAAGTCTTCAGGAACAGCTTTTTGAAGGACGTTCAAATCTCTTCTTTGGATGTTGTTGCCTTTTGTTCTGTTCTGTCAAGATGATCCCACACTGCTTCAATAATATTGCGGTCCGGGCTCTGGGGAACCCGATCCACGGCTGATCGTGTTCCATTGTGTGTTTTTCTATCCAGGTATGCTTCCACTGTATTGGCAGCGTGTTTGGGAAAATGAACCCGATGTCAATCACATGCTCTCCAGATGGTATTGCACTGTGGATAGTTTTTAGGCCGCACACTTCTTTTGTCCTTCACTTGTGAAGTTTTCCTAATTTATTTTAAGGGCACACTGCACACCATGCGGAGATATAGCAAGTTTTCAGCCAACAGCTCTTTAGGAATTACCTTGTTAGTGCAAAAATATTTTATGCCTGTCAAACGGTTATCTTTGACATTTTCATAGATTCAACTAAAGAAATTGGAACAAATGCTATTTTTGTAACAGGCTGCTGGAAACAAAGTATCTAAAGATACAGATTAAAATTGGTTCTTTGTGAAAGTGTCTGTTACACTGGTTCATTCCTTGAGTTAGATGCTTTTTACGTTGCTTAACAAACAAAAAAAAAAAAAATTCCTTTGAAAATGGTCAGGCACAAGGACTGGACTGGAAATGAGTGAAAAGGGAGCCAATGTCCAAAGAAAAACCTTTGAAAGACCTTCAGAAAGCCTGGAGAATCACTGCTCGAGGGCGCTTTAAAGATCACAAGAAAGTCTGGGTCCTTGGAAGCTTAAGACTTTCGCACATGACTGAATGTGATATCTAAATAATAAAAATAAATAAATCTTAAAAAAAAAGAAAAAAAAAAAAGAAGAGGAAATGTATATGTGCATGCTATGTAGTCCATGTGCAGTCTACTGAGATATTTGGACAAATAATAAAGACAGGATAAGTACAAATAATAAGCACAAACCATTTATTTGGCATATTCCCCAAATTTTTTACTTACATTTTGAATGTCAAAAATCTGATTCTAAATGGAAAGCCCTATACAAGATTGTATGTAGCAGTTCACGGCAGAATATACAGATTTTATTAACAAATCTCTTATTCCATCTTATGTCCAGGATGTGTTGGCGTATATTTTTCGAGGGCTACAAGGGCCATGCAGCTTATATAAGCTCCTACATGTAACAATATCGAACGGCAGAAGACACAATCTTACGGGACTTGTTGTCAACTCAGAGGCGAAAACTACAGTGCAACCAAGCAAAAGCTGCCACATACAATTTCCAACACCGTCCATCCAACTTCTTCCGCTTCTCCGTTTCAGGGTCGCAGGACGTTATGTGCAAAAAGGTCACTAGATGACTCCAACATTAAGGTGTGTAAATCAAAGATCTTTGGAATAAGGCATTTAGTGATGGGAGTAAAAAAACTAAACAAACCAAAACATATGGTCACTAAAAGATGCACAGCTTTGCTCTCTTGTAGTGTTTCTAACGTCAAATCAAACTGAGATGTTCCAGCTTCTCAGAAATTGCTCAGCAACACAACCTTGTACGGAGTCTGGGCTTTAAAACTGCTAGTTCCTTCACGCTGCACAATTATAAAAGACAGCAAACTTTACCAAGACGCACAAGCACAAGCCGTAGCATGAACCGATACACCTCACTCAAGCACTACCTGTAGTCCTATTGTGTTTAAAAAGAACAGCATATACAAAGTTAACACTTTTATGTTGGCAGTATGTTAAAGTAACAAAAAAAAAGATGGTTTTAAAGGGATCATTCACATTATTATTTTAAAGTGGAAATGAGGCCTGAAAGCTACATAACGGGCTCAGCACATGAAAAAAAAAAGTCATTCAGTCTTAGTGGAGCCACTGGATCCCATATCAAAGGGTACAATCTAGAAATTCACCCAGATACTTAACTATAAATTTCAATAACATTCAAAGACAATCAGAATCTAACAAATCCCTTCTTAAAATATTGATCATATTCTTCATAGTGTCTAATTCTAAGCAAATGGAGATTTTATGATGATCGCTTATCATCTTAAAGGAATACCGATAATTATTCATTTACTGTTCCTTAAAAATCTGACACCTCTCATTGCTTTTTAATAAATATCTATGGTTGACTTCCAAAACCAGCAACAACAAAAAAGTTGCTTCTCACAGGATAATGACACTTATGTGATAATGACGCATCAACTTACATAAACGTACAGTACACTCACTTAAGAAATAAAGTATATCTGTTGCCCCAGGGCCTCTTTATCAGCTTTTGGTCCTGCCTGTGGAAGAGCAAATGTAAGTGCACTTTGGGGACAGAAAGGACACTTTCAACCCTGCGTGAATGGGCGCAAGAGAAGTACAACGATAACACTACAAAGTGCACTGATGAGTGAGAGCGAGTTATCCAATTAAGTTCTTACAGAGCTAAAGGAATCACAGGGAAACCCCTCATTGCTTCTCGGACTGCTACATTCAGCATTTCTATATAATGTAAAACCCCAAAGCTCAAAACAAACTACGTAATATAATGCGGACTGAATATTCATCATACCTGTATATACACAAATCTCCCTTCAAGGTGTTTGCAGGGGGGGAAATAATTGCACTGAAAAATATTGTGCTCTGCTCATCTTGATTTGATCCCAATGACTATGACTATGTATATACATCATCTAATAAAAAACTAGATATAGATATACAATATACAGGTAAATTCTGCAGACTTGGTCATAGCATTGATTAAAGTTTCTCCTCTCATTTCTCCCAAGATGAGTACCCACTAGAAACGTAATCTAACTGTCAAATAGAGGGTAACTATAGATGTTGAATCCAGCACGTTTACTCAGGAGCTGTAGTGATCCTGGAAAAAAGAAAAACACACCATGAGAAGCTGCAGTTATTCACGAACTTGATTCAGATGCTGGGATATATTTGACTGACCTGGATTGAGCTAACTACGCCGCTGGCCATGACCGAAAGTTTTCCTGCAACTGAACGCACCCCGAGTTTGAGCTGCGACATGTCGGGAGCGCTGGGAAGCACATTGCTCAGACGGTATGAACTCGCTGTGGACATGAGACAAAAAGCCAAGCAGCTTGAGGCCTCGTGGGGAAACCACTCATTCATAAATGACACATACATTGATGTTGAAAAACCTCCTACTACATGTAGTCCCGCGAACAACTAAGCACACGACACGATCCAGCAGCCTGTGGAACCACCTTCAGCAGCAATAATATGAAGCAATCATTCCCTGTTTGACTTGATCAGACCCTCACGCTGTTGTGGAGGAATTTTGGACCACACTCTTCTTTACAGCATCACTTCAGTTCATCGTGGTTTGCGGGCATTTGTTTATGCACAGCTGTGGTCCCACCACAGCATTTCAATCAGGCTGAGGTCTGGACTTTGACTGGGCCACTGCAGCACCTTTATTGTTCTCCTTTTTCAGCCATTCTGTTGTGAATTTGCTACTGTGCCTGGGATCATTGTCCTGCTGCACGGCCCAGTTTTGGCTAAGCTATAGCTGTTGGACAGACCGCCTCACATTTGACTCCAGAATGCTTTGGTATATGGAGGAGTTCATGGCCAACTTGGTGACTGAAAGGTGGTCGGGTTGTGTGGCTGCAAGGGGGTTTGTTCAGATGCAACTTTGTAGCCCTAAGCCTTGCTGTTATGTTCTTTTTAGAGAGAAGAGGCTTTGTCCTGACAACTCTTCCAAACAAGCCATACTTCAGTCTTTTTTTAATTGTACTGTCATGAACTTCAACATTTAACATGTTAACTGAGGCCTGTAGAGTCTAAGATGTAGCTCTTGGGATTTTTGCACTCTCTCTGAGCATTGCACAGTCTGACCTTGAGGGGAATTTGGTGGGAAGATTGTCATCTGTCTTGAATGTTTTCCACTTGTGAATAATCATCCTCACTATAGATTGATGGACTTCAAACTGTTTAGAAATGGTCTTTTAACCAATGATCACACATGTTCCCACACTGATGGGCAGCAACAGATGCTTCTCTATGATCACTGATGGTGTCTTTCCCCCTCGGCATTGTGCCACCACACACCTGAATGCCCCAGACCAGTAAACTGCCTGAACATTTGCTTCCATAGGAGGTTTTCACACTTGCTAATAATCAATTAATCAAGTCCATTTGCTTAGCAGCACCTGGCTGCTGCTTATGCTCTTAATCCCTATGGAAGCAATGAAGATGCACTTGTGCTTTTTTCCACTAGTACCTACTTGGCTTGAATCGAGTCTAATTGGTTTCGGTCGTTTTCCATTACGGTTAAGTACTGCCTCAGCAATGTGGCCTGAAAGTCCCGTGATGTCATTTGTATGCGACATAAACGGTCTTTCCGTCTAGCTCCCTCTGGATTCTTTCATCAGCCTCCAGGCACAGAAATGTCTACAACGCTGGTAAGACTGTAGCCATTTCCCTCGTTGCCGGGTTTTGAAAAAACATTTGGTCATATTTTTATATGACCAATAGCCAGTCTCGAGGCTGCCCTTCGTCACCGATTCTGTTCATAATTTTTATGGACAGAATTTCAAGGCGTAGCCAGGTGGCGGAAGGCTTCCTCCTTGGTGGCCTCTGAATCTCGTCTCTGCTCTCTGCGGATGATGCGGTCCCGTTGGCTTCATCGGGGCTTCCAGCTCGCAGTGGAACGGTTCACAGCCGAATGTGAAGAGGCTGGCATGAGAATCAGCACCTCTAAGTCTGAGGCCATGGTCCTCAGCTTGAAAGGGTGGACTGCCCTCTCCGGCTCAGGGTCAAGTTCCTGCCCCAGGTGGAGGAGTTTAAGTATCTCAGGGTCTTGTTCACGAGTGATGGGAGAAGGGAGCGGGAGATCGACAGACAGATCGGGGCTGCGTCTGCAGTGATGCGGATGCTGCATGGTGTCGTGGTGAAGAGGGAGCTGAGCGTAAAAGCAAAGCTGTCGATTTACCTTCCTACTCTCACATATGGCCACGAGCTTTGGGTGGCGACTGAAAGAATAAGATCACGAATACAAGCGGCAGAAATGAGCTTCCTCCGAAGGGTGGCTGGCCTCTCTCTTAAAGAGAGGGTGAGGAATGTGGCCATTTGGGAGGGGCTCAGAGTAGAGCCGCTGCTCCTCCACATCGAGGGGAGCCAGCTGAGGTGGCTCGGGCATCTGATTAGGATGCCTCCTGGGTGCCTCTTGGGTGATGTGTTCCGAGCATGTCCAACCAGGAGGAGGCCCCGGGATAGACCCAGGACACGTTGGAGAGATTATATCTCTCGGCTGGCCTGGGAACGCCTTGGGGTCCCCTCCTGATGAGCTGGTAGAGGTGGCTGGGGACAGGGAAGCCTGGGCTTCTCTGCTTAGGATGCTGCCCCCGCGACCCGGCCACGGATAAGCAGAAGAAAATGGATGGATGGATTTTTATATGACAGCTTATATCATAGTTCACTACTTATTAGTAGGCCTGTCACGATAACAAATTTTGCTAATCGATTAATTGTCTCAGAAATTATTGCGATTAACGATAATATTGTTT
>JAVDPK010002764.1:445475-458461 GCA_034780415.1 Cichlasoma orientale | reverse complement strand
AAATAAAAATTGTCTACCTCATTTTAAGTTATCGTACGATTAATTGATTTATTGTTTATCGCGACAGGCCTACTTATTAGGTAAGCTCTCCCACTCTAGCAGATGTTTAAGGGTGATCAGGCAAACTGCTTTCAGGTGGAAAACCCCATTCCACCCAACAGTGCAACAACAGGTAATGAATTGGTCAATATTCTATTTTCAATGCAATCATCACCCAACTAACCTTTGGACAAACATGTGCACTTTAAGCAGCTGCAATAAATAAATGACACAAACTCACCAATAAAATTAAGAACACATGAATTTGCAGTGTGTTTGTCTGCTCACGACTGACAAAATGCCCTCAAATTTCAAAGCTTTAGGACAAGTCTGCACAGTTAACAGGTTGTTAAATTGAACTAATTTAAAGAATCACACGGACAAGCATTTTATAAAAAAAACAATTACACCAAAGAGGTAGCCATGTCTTACCAGTCTGTTTCTTTGGGTCATCAAACAGGTCTGCTGAACTTATGGAGGCACTCCCAGAAAATCTCTCCAGTCTTGTTTTGGCCTCATACTGAACAACAGAAATTTAGAAATGTTCAATGTAATTCTATGACAACTCAAGTTAAAAACACCATCAATAACAAATATTCAGCCGTCTCTCAAGTTCAAAGGAACAAATACAAACAGCTTTTATGTGACTTCAGCTCTCCAGCATCACTATTATTAAACTGTTTAGGAATCGTGGGCTTCACGTTGTGACGTTTTACCTCAGAGTTGTCTTGTTTTCCAAAGTACATGTCAGACGAGATGGCTTTGACATCATCTCCGAACTTTTTCCGAGCTTCTCCCGTGTCTGAGACCGGCGCTGCTTCCGGCTTCCTCCTGGTTGTGGGCCTGATATTCATTACAAAAAATATATAAATATTATAATGTAACAACAGCGATAAGTACGTGCATTTTAAAAGAACATGCTGAGTTTAATTGCATCAAATATATTGAAGACACATGTGAAGTCTTTACTAAGAAGTCTTAACTTTGTGTGAATTTTGTTTTAAGCCATAATTAAGAAAAAAAAAACTTAGTATGTGGCATTATTACTATTTAATTATCTCTGCCAAGAAGGTTATATTTTTTAGTGTTTGCACGCATGACATTCTCCCTGTAAGCACAACAGCTCGAAAAGCTAAAACTTTGTAGGGTCGCAGCGTGTGGTTATGTTCCGATCCTTTAAGGTCAATAGATTGATCTGAAGATCTAAGTGATAAAAATGCTATATAGAGCTACTGCCATTGTTAGTATTGACAACATTTAGGCAGATAAGAAATGGGGATTCTAAATATCACATTGCTTTGGACCTCTGACCTCTTCTGCACAGTCAAATAAGGTCAAAGGTTCATGAATATCTTTTATTTTTAAAGTTATGCTTAAAATTCTGCTGCCTTTTTTTGTATTATGTGTATTATATCTTTAAAGAAAGTATTGTGAAAAGGAGAATGAGCTGCCTAGTAAGTCAGAAATATACTGTAGTATAATATTATATAGTATAATATTATATACTGCAACAGCAACAGGATTAAAATTCCAAACCTGTCATCAAGTGACGTTATAGTGGAGGACAAGAAGAAGTCTGGCTCTGGTTTCTTGCTCTCTTTCATCCAGCCTCTTCCCTCGTCTCCATCACCCCACCGTGAAGAGAAACTCTCTGAGGTCTCAGTTTGGTCCTCAAAGCGGGACAGAACCCTGAAGAAAGAAGCAGTCAACAATGATATTAGGTGGGGAAAAAAATGGGCTTTACTGGTATACTCATAGTCAGATACAGCGCAGTTAACCCAAGCCATGGTATGAATTTTGACACACTCACACTTTCAGAACATTGTTTAGCAAATTTTAGGTTTATAGACTCTTATCCATCATGCAACGCTGTCAGAGAGGCACTGATTGGTCCCAAATTAATTCTGTAACTTGAAAATGACCCAAAACATAAATAAGTATCTTCAGTCACAGAAAGATCAAAAAGCTCTGCAACAGATGGTTCAATATCAGAGCTGTTGTGAAAATACAGGCACAGAAGATGAATCCACAGAACGAACTCTGCCAAGTTCTGCAAGAGGTGTTAATCAATCCACAGTGTGCAAGTGGAGAATTACTCCTACTTAAAAAGGTTAAGGATGCTCACACCAAATACTTACTCCAGGTTTCCCCAGTCTTAACCAATAAAAGCTATTCATGGCATTTTCTGATAAAACAAATCATGCTGTTTGACTACATAATTATAGCTAAAAGCATTCATCATAACTAATAATAATAATAATCATCATTCTTTCAGCTGCTCCCTTTAGGGGTTGCCACAGCTGCCTCCATCTCCTATCACTAGCATCCCCCCATCACACCAATTCTAATTGTAATATGTATCATTGACACAATAAAGATTGGATTTATATACATCATTATTATTAAATTTATCTGACCTAGTGCTGAAGGACCCTTCATCATCATCCTCATCTATAATTCGTCGTCCTCTGGTGGTCTTTGTTGCCTGTGGATTGTCCTGCTGGATGATGTGCATGTCTGATGTCACAGAGTGAGAAACTCCACTACAGAGAAGAGCCAAGAGAGCCAAAATGAGAGCAAGACACATTAAAATGAAAAACAACTCTTAAATCTACTATACCCCCCCAAATACCTCCTCATGCCTAGACCCATGCCCAGCCTCTCAGCTTGCTCCTTCTTCTTCCCCTCTAATCCTTTCAACTTCTGCTCCTCGATTTTTCTCTGCTGCTCAAGTTCTTTGTAAGCCAGCCGCATGGATGGAGCACTGAGGAAACAAAGGAGGTAAGCTCAGAGACAGAAACAGGTGAGCCAAATGTGACACAAGGGTCACATACTGACCATGTATTTAGCCCCCCAACACTCTCTTTCAGAGCAACAGATTACAACAAGACAGACTGGAAAAGGGCTGTAGGTATTCTTACATGAACTCCTCAGGTGTAATATTCTTCTTGGAGGCAGCAGAGGTCTCTTCTTTCTCTCTGAGTTTGTCAGCAGCCTGAGCCTTCTTCTCCAGCTCTGAGAAGCTCTGGCTGCTTACCTTCTGAGCACCTAGACCGCCCTTCTTTGAGGCCAACTACAAGCAGACGCATTTTATGAATGCACAGACCAGCACCAAATAAAGCAAATGATGCAGGAACGAAGGAGAAGATTATAGACTGGGATGAAATTCTGACTCTCCAAGATTAGGAACATAATTTTACAAGAAGAAAATCTAAAATAAATTTGCAAGGGAAAAAAAAAATACAGATTTATTGAGAATTGTTACACATTTACAAGAAAAACATTGTGTTTTATTTATAACCCCTTACAGACAGGTCTGTGTGGAAGCGGGGCAGTGCAAACTGCAGGGAAATGTTTGATCCAAGCTGGCAAAGCAGGACAATGTGACTGCCTTTCTATTTTTCTTAACTTTAATCTCAGACAGTACTCAAGTACTCTCTGAATACTCCCCTCCTCCTTTAGCTTATTGTTTTATTGTACCTAGAATGGCACCAATATAAAACTTTGTACATACTGTTTTCTTGGCACCCGCTGGCTTCTTCTTAAGAAGAGAAGAAGGCTCTGGAAATCCAACGAACAGAGTGAAGTCATTATTCAGACAGACTTTTATTGGAGTTTAGGTAAAAATTAGTAAATCATAAAGTATTTATTCAAACCTGGGTTTGCTTTTGGAGAAACACTCAGCATTTCCACACTGGGACCCTCCTCTAAGTTACCTGAAGATTAAATATGCAATGAGCCACAGAACGATTTAAGATAAAACTGCAGTACGTCTGTATATGTTAGATCATTAAGCAGCACGAGGATACCATTGCGGTCTTCATCTTCTTCTGGGGCCAAAGGTTTCTCTGACGTGGAGGAGCTCAGACTCATTTTGCCCATGTTAAAATTTTCAGGAACAGCCTGGCCAGGACACGTGGTAAAATGAATAATTGCTGTGTCATCAATGTGTATAACATATCTGTAGATGTATGTGGACAGCATCACATTTAAAGAAAGCATACACTCATACCTGTGAATGCAGACTGAAGAAATCCACGTGCTTGTCGTCTGGTGATGTTGGAGACAGAGGAGCCTGACTGTCCAGCCACAGCTGTGGGGAACGAGAGCAGTAAAACAATTCAATTATATGAGTGTGATAAGCAGATAGGTACTACCCAAGGAACCAGTATTTAATATCTCAGCTTCAGTCCCTCCCCTCCCCCTCTGAGGACAAACCTGCAGGTGTTTTTAGAGCGAAACCCAACCTGTCTGTGTTACCTCAGTGCCATGGCGTCTGGTAGCTTGCGTGGCCAAAGTCTTTATCTTCTCTCTGTACAGCTGCGCAGCTCGGCTGTTATACTTGGTGTTGGCAGCGCTGGCTACGCAGCCGTGCTGATTGAAAAATGCGATCTGGCAGAGAAAGGTCAAAACAAACACAGGAAAGCAAACAGGTCAAATCATGCTTGTGTCGCACAGCGCTGGACTTATACTCTGATGACAGTGTGCTGATATTTTGGCCCTCGGGTACTCACTGCGCTGGCGTTGCCTCCCACTTGCATGCATCTTAGCTGGAACCAGGACCAATTAAAATCCAGCTCGGTGGACCTGTGTGGCAAAACAGTGTTACGGTTTGAAGAACGTGTTTGGACAAGGAAAACCTCTACCGGATACAAAAACCACATCCACTCCCATTTTAATCTCTTCTACTTCTATTTGTGCACACTTGTGCAGCCATGTTTTGTACTGATAAGAGGTACCCCTGAGGTCAGATACATTTATCTTTTAAAGGTATGAGACACTAATCCATGCTTTTGTATTTTCTATTATGGATGCACCCATATATAGGTCAATCATTAGCAAATATCAGCCATGCTGACTAATATAAGTAAGTATCAGTTATGTCAGTTCTGCAGTGGCTACATGTTTAAAGACTTTAAAATTTTCTTTATAATGCAGATCTAATGATGACACACATGGAAATTAGGGGATGAGGAAACATTCCCCCAGAGCCTTTATGTGGATGCTGGGGAGTCTGAGGAGTTGACAAAGAATGCAGGGAAGCAATGGCACTGACATGTCAGAGGGAGAGATGGAAATTCTGCAGCTTAAAGGGGATTGCCAAATTGAAGGGTATGTTTGGCATATGACACAAGGAGAGAGAGGAATGTGAGCTGCCTGCATGAACTATCCTTTGGGGGGGCTTAAGTTTTATTTTTATTCAGGATTACAATCCATCTCTGGAGAGAGCTCCATGGTCATTGTATATATTCCATTCTATTTAATCCTTTTAATGTACTTCATCCAGCACTAGTACTAGTGGTTTAAACATTTGCCTAACAAGCAAAAGATCCCAGGTTCAAGGTCAGGAGGAGAAATAAATCCCTTCTGAGTTGTGTCAGGAAGGGCATCTGGCATAAAAATCTGCTGAATCACATATGTGGAGCTACCTGGTGTGCTGACTCAAGGAATAAGGGCGCAGCCTAAAGCAGCTTCATTACTACATTACTTACTCACTGTGTAAGTATTTTAAATGATGGTTATGCTTTTATTTTAAACTGCTTATCTTTTTTAAAAAAATTATTACATTCCACCAGTTTGAAAGGAGGAAATAAAAATAAACAAAAGAAAATATACAAAATTGTAATGGCATCTGCCATACTGTTATCTTAAGGTTTAATAGTGCATACCTAATTTTTTATAAACCACATCCATCCTGCAGATGGGTCAAGAGCATTTTGGCCTTCCATGAAAGTAAAATCACCAGAACACCAATTTTTTAAATATTTTTTTGAGTGGGTGATTGTTAGGTTAAAAGTGCTTGTATGAATGGAAGTACCAGTCCATTTACTATTATATTTTCTGGATTTGATACAACTCCAAGTAAATAAATAAGTCCTGACTTACCTAATAAATGACAGGTGTACCCCCAGAGACCTGTGAGTCCCGGAGCAATCAATGCAGACAAAAACCCCATAGGTGATGCTGGCCCAGCTGGGGTTTTTAGCTGCGCAGTCAAAGCAGACCTGAGGGACAGAGAACACAAACAGAGCATTATCTCATTATACAAAGAGAAGTTCCATCTCACTCCTATCTTTAGACCAATAAAATAAGAGGCTGGAGGACAATTTAAGCTTCAAAAATGGCACCCCCCGCCCCAAAAAAACCCATATCTTTATTTTATAGCTTTGTGTTATTTATTTGTGTTATGTATTTAATAAAAACAAATAATATACATCAAAAAATTGATTTGCCTGGCTTTCCTCACTTTTTAAATTTTTTTTTTGTAATTTCAGTATTTATTTTAAAATCTTTCCTAAAATACACTATTCATATTATATAGTAACAGGGTTGCTCAAGTTAACATGGCTGATATATATATTACTTTTATTTGCAGATTATGACATATATGTGATAAATAGGATGACAGAAATGTTTAATATTTTAGATGTTTTTAACATGTGTTTTAATGTTGTTTTATATATATTCTAACAGGGTTTCAAATCAGTACTAATATTAGTATTTCCGAAGAGAGAAAGGTGTGAGCTGTGGAATGTAATGGACTGTCAAAGTCGAGGATAAATATATTTCTGTAAATATAGGAAACTATGAAATGAATTTGTCTTCTTTTGGTAATATGAACAACAAGGTCAGAGTGAAAGACTCAATCTAGTCAGAAAATACTGGAAAACTACAAAATATGTCAGAGGACTGACCTGTGGTCTACCCATGGTGTTGGCACATGTAAAATCCTCTTTGATAAGTCACATCACTGTCTCGTCTCTTCCTTTTCCAGACTAAATAGGTTTCAGCAACAGGGTGGCACACCTTGCAGCACACTAATTACTCACTGTTCTTTAAAATATGTTAAACCGGTTTTTTAAAACATAAATAATTACGAGAGACACGTGGATGTGGAAAAAGTTAGTTATTTTGAGTGTTATATTTGACATGCAGTTTGGTTATCAGGGAGGTGGGACAAGTGGGGAAAAATTGCCATGTTTTGCATGTTTTAATATTTTGTGCACGGATTATTTTCAAATTCATTTATAAGATAGAAAATGTCCTGCAATTGTAGAGTGGGTGTGTGACTATGAAAGGACAGCTGTGACGGGCTGAGGATAAACAGGAGACATTGCTGCTGACTCAAACAGCTGTTAGTGAAGTGGCGTTATTTTCGCAGTGAGATAAGCAGACACTAGTTACAGCAGCTAGTCGCAAACACTTCCTTGTCACTCAAGATGTCTGTGCTGCCTTCTTACATGATCCCGAGTCCAGTAAAGGCCTTAGAAAAGGAGCCTTAAACAAACACGGCTCATGTGAACTGTCACAATGTAGCTAGCTAGCTGTCAGCCCTCTTTGCTAACGTCACGTCAGCTTACAGTTTCCAAGTTTTCCGACATTATTCTTCTGCAAACGACACCAAGGCACGTTTTTAAACACCTAAACAAAAACACGTCTCATTTTAAACATGACACCCGTCGGACAGCTGTTAAATTAGGCTCGTAAACTGAAGCCAGCCGTGGCGTTCTCATAAAGTGCGACGTGTCAGATATTTAGTTCAGCGAACTTCCTTGTGAAAGAGAGTACACCCGTCTGCCGTTTACAAAACTCTCACCTTATTCGTGGGGATGGAGCGAAGTCGCTTGAAAATAGCAGAAATTTCCTGCTTGCTGGGTTCTGCCATTTTTCTACCTGTTGGTGTCCGGTGGTTAAAGGAACAGCATCAAAAACAGAGCTGTGTTTTTCCTCAGTAATAACCAAATCCGACACGTCAGTAAGAGTATACCATGGCCGGGCGCTGATTGGTTGAAACTGACCCGTGGTTGTGTTATTGTCGCAAAGGCTTCTGGGCAATGTAAATATGAGACGATATGAGAGCTACTTCATTTATTCCCGAATTTCATACAGTTCGGTGTTACTGCAGCCAAAACAGTAGGCACAACCTATGACAAAACAGCTTTAATAAAATATACAGTAAAATAAATAAATAAATAAAAATGCTCACTAAAATTAAATAAAAGAGAAATAGAGGAGCTCAATAGGTAAACATCTAAACTAAATAAATAGGGTGTTTTTGGAATGAGGTAGGAAGTTTTCCTAAGTCTATCTTTTATGCCAGCTGTTCATTTATCATAAATAATCTGACCACAGAGAAGGTTCATGGATGTAGTGGAGGACGACATGGAGAGAGTTGGTGTGACAGAGGAGGATGCTAAAGATAAGGTGACATGATCATCTGCAGTGACCCCTAAAGGGAGTAGCCATATCTCAATAATCTTCAGTTCCACTTTAGAATAAATAGTAGTGGATGAAATATACTGGTTATTGTCAAGAAAGACAGTAACATTTATTTTTGACTGTGACTGAGTGGCTCCCTGGTATAGTGGTTAACTTCTTACAAGTGAAAGGTCCTCAGTATGAGACAGGGAGGACAGACACACTCAGAGCGTCCCAAGGTAGTGGATTTTTGCCAGTCCTAAGCCTGGATAAATGGGAGGGCAGCCAGCTAAAAATTGTGCCAAAACTTGTCAAGTATGAAAATCCATCTACTGTGGGGACCCCTTTGGAAATAAGGGAGCAGCTCAAGGTATCTTTTACTTTATACTAAATTGTACACTTATTAAACTCAAAATGATTCCCAGACGGAACGGCAGGTTGAACACAGAACACACCAGAGTACAAAGAACTTAAAAATCAGACTAAATAGTAACCTTAGATTGCAATTTGTGGGAAAACTCCATTCAAGTAAGCATACAGTGCTTGTAATTCATTTGACTGTCAAACCTTCAGACTGCATACTCCAATTTGGGATTTGTTCTTTGTTCTAAAACATACTCTTAAGACTAAATATTGATACTTCTATTGTCGGTCTTGTGCATGGTACCAATATTGCCCATTAAAAATATAAGTTACAAGACTAAAGACTTAAGATTTGTTAAAGTGTGATGCATGCAACACATACCTGCTGGAAGACGTGAGAGGAGCTGGTGGTGTTAAAATCTTGAAATGTAAACTTAAAACCCGGTGTTGTCTTTGGTAATTGTTTTGTGTTCTCCTAGTGACCATTTTTATTTTGTATTTGCTTTTACCTTTTAATAACGTGTTTTAATATTGTGCTGTAGTTGCCGTTTCCCATTTTGTCTTGTGAAGCACTTTGTAACTTGGTTTTTTGAAAGGTGCTACATAAAGATTACCACCTTGTCAGTCTGGTTCTTGGTTGCTTACTTTACTTTCACTACAGCCAATTATTTTATTACAGCAGTTTGAGTCGGGCATCTAGGCTCATCAGTACCTGCACCTACAATACATGCACAGATAAGGAAATATCTTCCCAGCAGAAAATATAACCGTTTGCTCTGCACCACTGAAACAAACTTTGTTCTTCTGGTTCTCTCTGCAGCCGGTGAATATCCCCAGACTTCAGTGAAAACGTAAACAGCAAAAAGAAATTTTCCCCTCAGTAAATTCATTTATTGTGATGTGGGACAACATTTACAAACCTTCCTGTGCAAGTGTGGCTGTTGCTGAGCCGTTTCATAAAGTCTTCCAAATTTATATTTAAAAAAAAAATAAAAAAAAATCTCACACCTCTGACTTACAAAACAAAAATTTTCTTCCACTTCTGCTGCATCAAAAGCAAAATTTTATTGGTGCATTTATGAGTTGCATTTGCAAAAAAAAAAAAAAAAAAATATGCAGCTCGTCTCTGAAACTGCATTAAGGCTGTGAAATGTCATAAGTCAAAAGAAAATAAGTCTCAACGAAAATTAGCAGTTATTTAATTGTTCCATGGCGCTTAATTCAACTCCTATGACCTGCATTTTTTTTGGGGGGGGGGGGGAGATTTACATAATAGCAAGAGCAGTTAATGGATATTTTAAACATTCAATTAATGTACAAACTGATTCGTAATCACAGCATTCCAGCAAGAGAACAAAAGCACTTGTGGCATCATAAATTAATTTCTAACTGCATAACTTCCAATCAGAATTTGTTCTAATAGGTTTAATTTACATCCATGTACGCAATATGATACTTTTGTGGTTTTATGGCTATATACATGAAATATATCTTATAAACAATAAAATATTCTCCCGTAACCTGGCATGTGACAAGGAGTGAGAGAACTAAATATAAGATTCAAGTGAGAATTTTTATAAACTCAGTGTTGCATGGGAAAACAAAAACAAAAAAACCCACTACAATCAGGTGTGTGAAAAAGGCATGAGAAGGGGGAGGGATTGGGTCAGCGGCTGCAGTAAAAGTGAACGATCAATGAGTGAGAAAATACAATCAGTGGATAAACATTCAGCTGCAGTGACTAAAGCAAGTCTAACTATGAATGTAGGTGATGTGAGGATTAACCATTCCTTTGATATTTATAAAGAAAAAAAAAAAAAAAAAAGAAAAAAAAGACCCTGAAAGGAATGAGACAATATAAATGCTACTTTAAAATGATGTTCAAAATCTCACAATAAAGGCCAATTAATAATAAAACATTTACGGACTGGATTCTATTGGCAGAAACTGTAAATTATAGTTATAAAAAGGTTCAATTCCCTTAATGAATTAAAAACTGGCTTTCAAATTAAGGCTGTGTTTTGCATGCAAGACCATTTGTCAGGCTGTCATCCCAGTGTTTTGTTTAAATTATATACAAATTCACACATACATGTCATTCAGTCTCATCTAGTATATACTTGAATAGCCATTTCTGTAACAGCATAAATGGGATTCTAAGCAACATCTTACACTGACAGCAAGCCTTTTCAGATCTTCCTGAAATCATCTGGAAACTCGTGGATAATTTCCACATATTTCCCAAGAGAGTCCCCGGGTAAGAAGTGACTAAAGTGGTCCTAAGCTCTCCAACCCCTCTGTTCTCCAACTCCAAACCAGTCCTCAAGCAAGGAGAAGAGGGCTGATAATGTCAAGTTTCATAAAACACATTCTTCATCATTCTTCACATTTGTTTCATCAGTGGCAAATCATTACTGGATATCTTCCACATAGTTAGCAGGATAGAGGCCTGTTTTTCCATCCTTGAGCCTGCCTTTGCACCAGCCCTGATCATCTTCTTCACCGATTTTGGTAAATTCTTCACCTGGGGGGGTGCGAGAGAGAAAAAACAGTTTTTTGAGAACCTACTTGTTCAGCTAACACAAATTTAGAGGGGTGTAATTTTACTGGTCTGGCCCACTTGAGGCCAAACTGAGCTGCATGTGGTCCATGAACTAAAATGACTGACACCAGTGATTAGACAGTTTTAGTTGTCTACCTGCTTTGAAGCTCAGCTCATCCTGCTCCTGTCCCTCGTAGTCGTAGAGAGCTCTGACAGGCACAGACACGACTGGAGAGGCAGGCTCTTCCTCAAATGGATTACCGTCACCGTTGGCTGAGAAAGGGTTACCAGCTGTGTCCTCATCTGACCAGTCTGGAGTCTTCTCCATACTGCTTGCACTGGACAGACACAAATAAACCCTTTAGTAAAATGAATAAAAAGATGGCATTTCCCCCACATCAACAAGGAAAACTCAGCATGCCAGGTGGAAGAGTTTATAGTTAGAAGGGAAATAAAAAGTACAGTGGAAACCCAAAAGCATAAAATGCATCTCCAAATCCAGAAAACATTCTCCTTTTGGGTCAGTCCAAACAACTGGAAGGCTACAAGGCAAGCATTGAGCTGAGGCAGGATACATTTTAAAACTGCTTTGATGCCACTTGGAGAACAGCTTGAAGTTAAAGGTGCACTACACACAACGGAGGAGGGCAAGGCCAAAAAACAACAATATATGACAATGTATGAAAGAAGAAGAAAAAAAAAAAAGCCAACACGGCAAAGCGAGACAAATCATAGTTGTGAATGCATGATTGGAGTTGTAACTTGGACAGCCAGCAGAGGGAGCCACCTAAACATCAGACAGAACTTGGCTTAGAAAAAGCTGAAAAACAAATACACAAAAATAATTTACAGTCAGACCAGTTTATAGCTTCAAAGCTACTTTTGGATTCCCCACCCTCCCATTGGGTACAACATATTTATTCACAAATTAATAAAAGGAGTTGATACAACTCGTTTCAAGAGCCTTTTAAATGTCTGACTGTAAGAAGGAAACGATGGATTTCCCACAACAGAAGCATGCGCCTCCATGCGCATGACATTTAATGTTCTGCAAGACACGAAACAGTTAGGAGAGGACAGACACACGTGGACTTTGTGTGCAATGCCATTCAATGACCATGCAGGGCAACACAACGGCATGACACCTGAGGAGGAAAAGAACAAAGAAGTGGGAAGAAAAAGTAACCAATACAAAGAAAAAGGCATGAGACGCGACACCAGCGACGATCCACGGAGCAGAAGGTAGAAAGAGAAAATGCTGCAGGTGAGTGTTTTCTCCTGTTCACCAACGTTTTTATTTCCTCTTTATTGATAACGGTGTGGTTGACAGTGGCCTCCTGCTCCACGACCGTCTCCTCCACTTCATCTTCATCTTCAAACGGGTTTGAACCAGCAGGTGCAGTTTTTGGTACAGTCAGGCTGACAACATGGGACACAGTAAGAGATGTTGTTGACATGCACACACATGTATAAATACATACACACCTGGGATTTACATAGGAGGAAGAGGAAGCAGAAGGAGGCAATATAAGGAGACTGTACAGGGTTATCCCTGTGATGGACTGAACCTGCCCAAGGTGTACCCCGATTCTCACTCAATGACTGCTTATCAAATTTAGAAGCTAAGAAAACTGGTGGACAGATTAATTATGTATAGTGAGGTGCCAACTACAAGTTTTCACTACAACATACATGTTAAACTGCCCCATTAGTCATTCACTAAACCCTATCAATTAACAGAGACTGTCCAAACAAACATAAACATGTCTTGTCTGTGTAGATTCTCAGTTATCCAGGTCATAGTAGTCTCTGGAGCTTGAAAAAAGGCGACTGGACTTCTTTT
>JAVDPK010002764.1:426360-436885 GCA_034780415.1 Cichlasoma orientale | reverse complement strand
CCCCCCCCCCCCCCCCCCCCCCCCCCCCCATCCTGCTTCGAGTTAACTATGCCTCAGCAAATTGTTCTGATATACATGCATTTTAGCACAATCTGAATAAAGAAACAATACGAGCTATGAAAATTAAGACTATGTACAATTTCGTTTTAATGTGATTTTAAAATATTTCTACCTTTCTCTATAAGTTGCCGCCAACGCTTTCCCCACTCTGTGAGCTGCTGTGCATAGGCCTTTTCAATACGTGCCCGTTCATGAATGCAGTTCATGAGGTCTGTGCACAGCCGACTGCCATCGTCTACCCGTTTCACTGTGCGCTTGTAGTTTCCAACCTGAGAACCAGAAAATAAAAACGGGTTGATGTACGGGAGGAGAAGAAAAACTCTTGCAGTTGATAGAACTGATTTCAAGACTGTAGGACAGTCGAAAGGCTTGATGCATCTCACCTCCCAGAAGCTGTCACTGGAGACGTCGATCATGGAGTCATCATAGGTGCCCGACATGGCTGCTGCCCAAAGCTGCACTCAGTGCGCTGGTCCTTTAATTTAAAAACAAAAAAATTATAATTTTATTTACATTTAAGCCCTACACAGAATTTCTGTGGGGAGAATTGAACCTACACAGCTTTCAAACAGCTTGACAAATTCATGGTAGGGAACATATTAAGAAGAAATCCATAAATCAAACCGTCCCCACCCCCAAAATCATTTGAAACTAAAATATACAAGCGTGTGATAATCTTGTACTTTCTGTGCTACACTTTTAAAAGCAGGTCATATTGTCTGATTGATTGCTTTAATTTAGTAGCAAGTTTAAGGCTTTGTGTAATCTAGTGTAGTCAAAGAGATAAATGCATTTAAATGAAATTAAACAAAAAAATTATAATTTAAACACCGTATCACATTTGCCTTTCCTACATGCATTACGAAACCACCAGCTGAAAGACAACAGCATGAAGTCAACATCATTGTCACAAAATTCCTCCGAGACCACAGCTGTGTTCAGATGCAGATAAGAGGGTGAAAAACAAAAAGGTTCAGGGGAGCAGTTCAGAC
The DNA here is from genome assembly GCA_034780415.1 of Cichlasoma orientale. Classification (NCBI taxonomy): domain Eukaryota; kingdom Metazoa; phylum Chordata; class Actinopteri; order Cichliformes; family Cichlidae; genus Cichlasoma; species Cichlasoma orientale. The sequence continues at coordinate 435,833 of JAVDPK010002764.1, read as the reverse complement.
ACATGCAGACTGATCTGGTTTGTTAATCTCTAGGCAGCAGGTGGGTTGCCCCCACCACATATGACAAGCTGAAACCACAACAGCTCCTCAGAACACTGGGTGTCTATTATAGCAGAAAGAAAGAGAAACCATCAAGAGGCACGCAGCGGGCAGCTTCCGTTTCCGTCGGACTAGTACGACAGTTGATGCTCTGTTACGCTTCAGTTCTCGCGTCCAGCATTTCAAACTCCACAGCCCCCCCAAAAACACTCCATTTATTCTTCCCCTCATTCCCCTCTGCTAAATTTCTCACTCCTCTCCTCATCACCATGAAGTCTCTCCTCATTCTAACCGAGCAGCTTGTGTGCATTTTCAGATCTGAGTTAAATTGAACTGAGACAGACCTCAGCTGACACTTTGCAAGTATCAACAGGATGCAAATACTTCAAGTGGCTCCTTCAGAATGTATTTAAACTCTCACCCAGCACAGCTCGTATTCAGCCGCAGTCTAGAAATTTGAGGTTTTCGGTAACCATCAGAATCAGAAGTACTTTTCAAGTCTCTAAGTGGCTAATAAAAACAGACGGGCTTTAGAGCACCTCCATTTTTCGGGGGGGGGGGGGGGGGTGTAAAGATTGTTGGTTAAAACACAGTTTTACCTTTTTTAAAAACACAATTTAACCTTGTAAATTAATAAAATTATCACCCCCAATTCAGAGTTGTCTACTTCCGACTGGATCAGACAAGATGCAGCTTAAGGCCAAGTATGAACACACAGGGCCTCTTTCAGCTCAGTGAGACAGTGAGAAGATGAGGCCCACTGCTCTGTGTCTGTTCAATGGCCAGTGGCCTCCAGTGCAGGACTTGGACAGAGGGTAGCATTGTGGTTACCACAGGCCAGGGAGGCAAATGAACAATTTTCTCTTGAACTGTTAAGTTATGCCAGTCCAACAGCCAATACACACACACACACACACACACACACACACACACACACACACACGAGATTGTGTCACCATTTCTAGAGAAAAAGCACATGCTTAGATTGGCTCAGAGCTTTGATAACAGACAGATGTGGTTGGGGAACATCTTGTCTCAAATATTGCAGTTATACCACAATTGTCCCCATTCCATACAGTGGATTATTGTTAAGCATGGTACTTGCTAAATAACACATAAAAAGGGGGCCTATTCTGTGCACACCCCACAAGTAAAATTTTCTATCATTCATACATAGTCTCATTAAATGTGGTCAAAGTTTAAAAAAAAAAAAAAGTGCAAGTGACCTATGTGCACAATCTTTTCTACTCTTATCTCTGCATGATGTCGGTGAGAGTGAATCTTCTTGTATGGCTATCTCACACAGTCTGGTTATGAGCACAGAAGCCTCACCCACCTGCTTTTCAAACCTGCTCGAATACAAAAACACTGAGTTGGAAATGATCTTCCATTTAATCATTAATATTAACCGACTCCTTTCGAGTGTTTAAAAACTGAACCAGTTAAACAAATCTAAGAATCGCGGGGTTCAACGCCATAGTTTGGCTTTTACACCAGGGGCAAAAGAAGAGCGCTCAAGGCTCATGATAGATTTGACTGATTAGACATGTGACAAAGTGCAAAAATTCTAAGTTTTCTGTTGCCTCAAACCTCTATAAGCATTTGTGCAAAGGTATGGATTACCAAAATCTCCAAAGAGACAAGCCCGAAGTCGTAACTGATGAGCATGTGATCAGTTAAGCCTCAAACAGACAAATCATCTCCATAAAAAAAAAAAAAAAAAAAAAAAAAAAAAAAAACTTATGACAGCCAATTTCCCAGCATGAAGGGGCATATGCTGTTCTTTTGATATGATCATGTGGCATTGTGGATATAAAAACTCAAGTTAAACTATATAACTGGTTCTCGGGCTACCAAGACATTGTAGCAGGTGATGGTTCTTGAACCCCCATTTAAAATTAAAACAAGGACTAATAGAAAGTCGGTTACACAGCCAAAAGAAACTTAAACCACCACAAAGACCGATGAATTCCTTCATTGGAACAAACCTCTGCACGCCCTTGGCTCTGAAGGACGTGGTGGGGACTGTGTTAAACAATTGAACCCAGCTTGAGCCAGAATTGTAAACAATGGTGTTGACTAAGCCGGGGTCTGAAGTCCACTCAGTCTGTCGCTCTCCAGGAGAACACTGGAAAATTCACCACTCGGTGCTGCCATGCACGAGGGAAAAATAAATAAATAAATGTGGAGACTGTAAAGTAGAGATATTGTTTATCATTTCAATTTGAAGTGAATACAAACGACAAGAGTCTTTAAATGCTTGATTTAAATCAAGGCTACAGATTGCCTTAGATTACAGGCTCAGAAATTACATAATCACTAAAGGCTGATAAGTGTATGTACTAAGCATGGTGGAATTTCATTACTGACAACAGCCTGAAGATAGAAGTGAACAACTGCATTCCTCAGTGCCTGAAATGAGCCTTGGCATGTTGAGCAAATTCCCACACCGTCACTACTCATCTAACCCATTTCACAAAACACACCAGTTTAGGCACAGAGCAGAAGGCCGTCCTACAAAGCGAGTTCAACACAACAGCCAGGCTCTCTTTGCATTAACTGGACTGAAACCCAAAATCCAGTGAGAGATAATGGGATCTACAGCGATCAACTTTTTTTTTTTTTTTTTTTTTTTTTTTTTTTTTTAAATTAAACTCAGGCTCTGTGCGTGCCCATAAAAGAAAGTTTGGACACATCATTTTACTCTTACCACATAAGTACCATACAGACTAAGTGCCAGATACATAAGGATCAATGATAAGATGATAATAAAAAAGGAAAAAGCCAACACAAAACAGCAATGCTGCAGAAAAATCAAGAGCTATTTGAATTCATGCAACTTCCAGCATTAAGATTTTTCCAGGTCTGAAAAAGGAGCCTTTGGTGAGTGTCTACATATGCAAATACAGTTAGGACATTAAGTCTGCACTATTCTATTTAATTTAAGTCTATTAAGTTTCTTATTTCGGGCTATTTGCTAAACAAAAATGTATTTTATGATCAAGTAAAGGAAGCCTCAGTTTGTTTGTTTTTAAATCCTTTTACATTTTTATTATAATCCTGCTGATTTTCCTTTCAGGAAAGACCAATGCTTGGACAGTGCAATGCACAGTCTGCAATACTATAACTTTACAGCAGTTTCCTTTTGACTTCTTACTGTAATAAACAGGTTTAGCATATGAAGGACTGATAGTGTTTTATTCAAATGCAGCTTTCCCCGCTCCATTTGCAGGTAATTACAGTAAATATAAAAGCAAGCTCAAGTCTGTTTGATACCCTTATATGCATGCACTGCCTTTTTGTATCCCAACAACTATTAAAACTCTTTACTGCTGTTTCATCTCCTAACCATCAAAGTTTCAGAAGGGGTGCATCCACAGAGCCAGACATTTTTAACATGATACACATTTCTTGAGACTTAAAAAAGGGAACTCATCTGCTGTATTCACTTTAACAGTACAGCCAATCAAAATGTGGGACATTGTCCCTTTATGTGGGACATTAGCAGAAGTGATAAAAATGCCTTCATAAAATAGGACATTGACACGTGCTGAGGAATAGCAAAAGATGACTGTTATTAAAAGCACATGAAAGCTCACTGTAATGTGCTGGCAAGAAGTGAGAAAGCCTGAGTCATGTCTGTAAAAAGACAACATCCCAGTGACTTCTACAAATGGTGGGAAAGATGACTAAGCAAAGCGCACTCATTTATGAGAGCATATTCATTTCCATAAACCAGCGACAAACTGCAGCAAACTCCATGTTTACGTTCCTCACGGTGCCCTGTGGGCGTCACAGACATTATGTAATGAATGAAGCAGAAGAGCAGGAAACAGGACAAACACCACAGTGATGAGCGCACACACAGCTGACAGGCACATGCATGCCTAAAGCTGCGTTTATGTCACTGGGGGAAAAATATAATCAGAGCACCAGCAGACCAAGTAAACCAGGCGGTTTGACATACAGACTTCATGAGTGGAAGATCTGTGACACCAAGGCCGTTCCCTTTTTGTAAGTGAATATTTACTAGTAAAACCAACCTGTTACTTTACCTCAGACCTGGATCAACAGCACAAGTATCGCCCCATTAATGTCAAACAGTCTCATTCTGTCTCCATGTAAACGCATGAAGTGAGTGGAGGTATCCTGAGGGCTGCTGTATCAGATTTTGTTTCCTGATAAATAAGGCCCCACATCTTTGCCTGATATCCGTCAATGTAAGCAAGAACCCACACCTTACACGTGTTGCCTAAATGAAAAGGCATGACCGCATTTGCGGTATTTTTAAACAGACCACTATGATCTGTAGCTATGCAATATAAACACTGAAAGTTTAAAAGAAAAACTTATCGTGGTCTGAAAAAGCAAAGTGATTGCATAATTTCGGGTAATTTTGGGTGCATTTCCCCCCTTCCTTCGTTTGTTGTACAAAAACGGCTGCAATGTCTCAGTGGTGGAGTGAGTGCAGCTGAGCAGATCCATCCCTTCAATATTGCACTTTCACTGCAGGGTACCGTTTAATCCAAACTGTGCTAGAGAAGTGGAAAAAATAAAAAATAGTTTTTGCACTCATGCACACAGGATTTAAGGACAGATGTATCCACAGCAACCACAGGTCATGACCTTTAATTTCTTTCCACTGTCAGTCAACTTTGCCCTCCTTTCCTCACATGAGCTCAACAGCTGCTCGGGAGCGCTGCTCTTAAAGGAAAATGGCCTTTCAATTGTGGGAACTCTCCATTAAAGCCGCTGCAGCCCTTATAGAGATCACTGCTGGAGCTGTAAACTACAGTTAAGAAGCTCCAGATCACTAGACAATGAAACCGTTGGCCCGTCAACACCCTGCTAAGTGTAGCCTCGACATCAGTCCCCATGTTGCTCCGTGGACAGAAAAAAAAAAAAAAAAAACACAATGGCACTTGTTCCACAATTTCAGGCACTTTCCACCGGGTAGGCCAGAAGCTTGCAGAGGAACATAATGGAGGGAAATCCAGTATTACATGAAAGGGAAGAGGAGATCCTTACGTCACCACCAGGCGATAATTTGGTGTGTTTTCCTGTGGAAGCTCCAATCTTGCACAAATTCTTCAGGAAACAATTAATCTGCCAACTCTTCTTGCAAATTCAACAGTTTTTACACTGTCTCACTTTAAAGGGCAGGAGTGTTAAAAGGGGCACAATCCTTTCCCTCATTTTCTGTCATTTATAAAGTGTAAATGCTCATGCAATGGATTGTTTTTCTACTCCTATACAGCACGTCAGTGAGAATGGATATCCCCAATGCAGTCATCTCAGGCACACAGAAGCCCCAAACCTTCTGTTTGCAAGGGGCAGCCAATGAGAAGACTGGCATAAAGGGAGAGGGAAATGAACTAAAGTGGCTTGTTTCAGACAGTATTTGAACTGTATGGCTACAAGAAGGCCTAGTATAAGTTAAATAAGGATTATGTTTAACTGAATTAAGACTGGGCATTTAATCAGATTTCAATCTCAATTATCCACCAATAATGAACACAAAATGGTCAAAGGAAAAAAAGGATTAGCCTTTTACATTACATTTCACTACAAAGCTCATTTTGTTTGTCACAAAAAACACTTTTTTGCAGCAGCACATTTCCTGCACTTCCTAAAAAGTGACAAGTCGCATGTCGTTTACTGCTTGAAACAAAATGACTAAAAGAGAGCCTTCAGCCAACAAGATCAATGTAAAACTCTTAAGGTTTTGTAGCTGAACTGTGCAGGCAGGCCAACAGAGAGCAGAGGTCGCCCTTCTGAGGAGATCTTTATGGCGATAAACACCCAAGTCTGGGCACTAACTCACTACTGAATGTACTGGAAGAACCTGAACAGGATAAGCGGAAGAGAACGGATAGATGTTTATTTGGGGGAACACAAGAATGATTTGATTTGAAAAAGTAGCTGTCCTAAAAGCCAAGTATATTCAGTTTGCAGTAATATTAAACTGAGAAAATGATATAAGTATTACAGCATGTGAACTCTGGCATTTTTTTGCTTCATAACTGAACTCTCCCATGACTGAGAACACAGTCACATGGGGAAGTTTGGTCATGTCCTATACTTAGTGGAATATAAAAAAAAAATGTTTATTTTGAATTCCAGCTCCGATGGAGCTAGTTTTATCATTTCTGCATGCTCATAGTTCTTCAACATCCTCATGTTAATACACCAATAAAGATCCCTCAAAATGGAGAGCAGTGCCTTCAGTCTAAATTGGAATACCCATTCTAAGTTTAGCAATGAGTTTGGATGTCCCCTCCCCCCCCCAAGAAATAAGAAAAAAGGAACCAGGTGCATTTTCACTACTGCTTCCCCCTGACAACAAAACAACTACAAACAAACCACGGAGACCTTAAATTTCCGCCTTGATTTCCCAAGGTTCTCCAAATCCTCCAGCTGATGACTGATAAACTCGTAGCGATCATGATATGGCCATGAATCACTGGAAGTTATCAGTCATGCGCCGTTCCTCGTTTTAAAAATATTCTTGTCCCCAAAGCTCAGTGATAAAGAGAGTTTTTCCCGGGATGTGTGTAGCACAGGAGCGAAGGAGGACTGAACTTGGCAGCCAGCTGACACTGCAGCAAACTGAGCTGAGCAGAGGACATGCAGCAGAACTCAGACACGATAAGGCTGCAAGTACCGATCCATGCTTCTCAATGGAAAATGCCAAAATTATGTAATGCTGAGAGCACAGCATGCATGATATTATAACAAGGACCTGGAGGTTATCTTTACTTGTGAAACCTGCCCCGCCCTTTAATCACTCCAGCACCAGTCTCTCATTGCGAAAACGTGAAAACAGCCGAGGTGAAATATCTTCAAGCAGCTGAGTGACTCTGCTTTATTACAATAAAAAAAAAATCCCACATTTATCACAGTGACATTTAGTAAACTACCACCCAATGGTGCTGGCTTAAGTCTTACTTCAGTTCCCCGAAACCTCCAAGTTACTACAATCGGGACATTATTAGTAGTTAGTGGTGAACTAGTTCAACTTCACTTTTAAACCCCATGACACACCTGGAATCATTTTAGCCCTACCATTATCCAAGCTATCCTACGATTAAATGCCGCTTTTCGGTTTTGTAAAGCAAACTTCCTTCCATTGCGAATTAATAAAGTTAGCCCTCAGTTAGCTCCAATGTTAGCGAATTACTAATAGCCACAGCCCCTACAATTAAAAAGTTACTAAAACAGTACAATGTAAAAGCCTACGTCAACCTACCTTAAACGCGTTTATTCCTCTTAAAGATTTATGTTCCGCTGAAGAATTACTGGTCCCGGTGGTGCCAATTTACAAATCTTTTCGCTAATTTTCTGCTCAGCAGCGGCACCATGGATCAACTGACCGAAACAGCCGTCAGATATAAGCAGGGCGACCCTACACATCCGGCCAAGATTTTCAGAATAAGACTGCGAGCACTGGCGGTGACATTCATGTACTGCAAAGAGGCTCAGAGATCGTAGAGCTGACGGAGACTTGATGCTGACTCTCTTTTATGCTTCTTAAATTCAGTTAAATTCAGACTTTATTATGGAGACATTTCATGTGAGATCCTTAAAGCAATAAAATAATGAAATAAAAAAACAACAAAAGTTAATTTTACCATTTCTTTTGTTTGTTTTCCATAAAAATAACTTTGAATGCACAGCTTTTTCTTGTCTTGGGAGTATTTCTGCATAGATGCATGCAACTTATAAATAAAAATAGGGCCTAAATTAATCTTTTTCTACCAAGGCAAATAAAATAAGTAAGTAAGTAAATACATTTTATTTATATAGCACATTTAAAACCAAAAGTGCTTTAACATAAAAAATAAAAATAAATAAAAAAGGGTTCCTAAAAAATTAATGCTACACACATTCACACTATTTACATAAATTCAATGTTTCAAGGATTCAATTCAAGGATTCAAGGATTCTTTATTGTCATTTGCATCACATTTGCATGCAGTGGAACAAAATTCTGTCCTAAGGTCCCAGTGTTGCCCATGTAATAGTTATGACATCCAAGTCATTTAAAGAAGAATAAATATAAATATAAGTAACAATATATATACCTGTGTGTACATTCACACGCACACACACACACACACACACATAAACATACACACAATATGTACTATTAAATGCTAATGAATACTAAAAATAAATATGAAATTAACAGTTTAGGATATGTAGCGATGGTAGAGACCCGTGGTGCCACAGCAGTGACTTGTACAAATGTCAACAGCAATATGTGTGTGAAACAGCAGCATGAATGTATGCAGAGTTGTGCAGGAACAGTCCAGCTACACAGCCCCACCAGAGTTCAACAATCTTACAGCTTCACGGAAGAAGCTGTTCTTCCATCTGATGGTCCTGCTCTTGATGCTCCTCAGCCTCCTGCCTGAGGGGAGGGCAACAAAAAGTGTGTGTGCTGGGTGTGTGGGGTCCTTCAGGGTGCAGGTGGCCCTTTTCCTGCATCAGGAGGTGTAAATGTCCGTGGTGGTGGAGAAGCTGACTCCAACAGTCCTCTGTGCAGCCTTTACTACCCTCTGCAGAGCTTTCTTCTCTGCCGCAGAGCAGCCACATAGTAATGCAAATAACAAAACAACAACCTGTCCTCTATCCACAGATCCAGAGATCAGCCACTTCCAAAAGCTTTACAAAAAAAGGTGTCTTCAGCTTAGATGTAAAGACAGTCATAGGTGAAAAAAATATTTATATACTCTGAAATAACTGCAAAATGCTTATTGTTACAGAGTGTGAGTCATAACCATTAACCAAAGTGTATATGCAGGATTTTTCATTCATGTAAAAATAAATAAATAAATAAATAAATAAATAAAATAAAATAAAATTGGGGCCCACTAAGGAAGAGCTAAATATATTTCTATTTTTTTTTTCAAATTGTTTACTCCATAATTAGTTTTTACACACACTTAAAATACATGTCTCAAATGGCAAAAAAAAAAAAAAAAAAAAGCAGACACTTTTCCTTAAATATATGTGGACCAAAAGTGCTTACTGTATGTACATAGTCACCCCTCAAATTCATTTTTTAAGCCACGAAAAACTCTAATTTGTGGCCTAAATATAATATTGGTCTTGTGCCAAACAGTGTGAAAAGCTATTTAGCACAAATAAAGTCTATCAAAGCAACATAAGTGGTGCAATTGTTTATTGATAGTCTTGTTGTCAAACACTTTATTTTGAAATCACACCATTTCCGATGTTGGACTAGTTAAGACTAACTTTGATTACTTTACGATGCAAACCATAGATATATATACATAGATACCGCATTGATCGCTGCCTACGTCACCGCCATATTGGAGGGGGCAAAAGCGACCACCATAACATGAGAGAGATGCTGCACTCTGAGTTTTTCGAACCAATTTACGGTCAAAACGGGATCACATGGGATT
>JAVDPK010002764.1:396125-419123 GCA_034780415.1 Cichlasoma orientale | reverse complement strand
CTACACACAACAATTAGTTATGGATTGGTTTAGTAGTACAGAATATTATTGGTGTTTCCCATATTTAGAAATGGTCAGCGTTGAATAAATATACTGAACACCAAAAACTATTAAACGCCTCTTCCTTTGAGCCAGATTCAAACCAGGGCCAAAGGATACATATACTCAAAACTACAGTCCTCTGCGCTACCAACTGAGCTATTAAAGGGTGGCGCGGCCAGTTTCAACTACACCACTACAACTACTGCAACATGGTATGCAACCACATAATTCTATCACAAGGGCAATTTTAAAAAAACAAACAAAAGATTGTTTCAAACAGTTGAGAAAATATGCACCAATGCCTCCTTTGAGCCGGACTTGAACCAGCAGCCTAAGGACGCCTGTGAATACCACTGACATGCTTCCCTCTGCATAAGGATACAAAGGGGTATTATTACCTACAGTTGGCTGCTTGACTAATTGAGCTATCAAAGGGGACATCCTGTTGAGCAGCATGAGTGATGAAATTCAACACTTTTGAAGCATTCACTGACGGCACCCAATTATATTTTTCATTAAAACATAAAGATAAATAAACCAAGATAGCATGGGACAACTAGGCACAGTTGGTATCTATGTGTCAATGCAGCTGAAAGTTCAAATTCAAATTATTGTAGGCGTTCAAAACTCAATATGAAAAAACTGTATTTCTAACAACAGTACTGGATTTAAAAATATGGAAAATATAAACATGCGATCGAATAAATTATTTGTTAGCTACGAAAGAGCGTGGAAACCCATGATTGACAAGCACAGCATATGATTTTTAATATACACACAACAAACAGAACACATGTCTATCAAGGCAGATTTGAACCACTGCCTACAGACGTCTGCTTTTTCCCCTACGGTCCAATGCTCTACTAGCTGAGCTATCACAGGGGACATGCAAACAACCAGCATGAATGATGACAGCCTATAAAACCCTACAACAACATACGTATGACATCATAAGAGAAAAGTCCTCTGTGGAAAAGAGGACTTCACCATCGACAGCCACTTCCTTCAAGCTGGATTTGAACCAGCGGCTAAGGATTGCCACGGATACCACGTCAAACCAAGTCACTATCTAAGGTTGTGGCGTGATATCCACTCTTCAGTCCCACGCTCTACCAGCTGAGCTATTGAAGGATGTCACACACTGAGGGCTCACTGGGATGACTCACTTTACCTACAAAACACTGACCATTAAATTGGTCCCTTAAACATAATTCAACTGCATTTTTCATCTTTTTATTACAAGTTCAGAACATTACATTTTAGGTATTTATTTGTTGCAGCTACACACAACAATTAGTTATGGATTGGTTTAGTAGTACAGAATATTATTGGTGTTTCCCATATTTAGAAATGGTCAGCTTAGACTAAATATACTGAACACCAAAAACTATTAAACGCCTCTTCTTTGAACCTGATATAAACCAGCAGCCTAACAGTGAAGGTTCTTGGATTAAATCTGCAGGTTTCTTTTTACAGTACAATTCCTTCATCCTGGAATGAAAAGCTCAATAAGTAAGTCGCTTAAAGCCTCTTCCTTTGAGCCGGATTCGAACCAGGGCCAAAGGATACATATACTCAAAACTACAGTCCTCTGCTCTAACAACTGAGCTATTAAAGGGAGGCTCTGCTGCTTTCAACTACACCACTACAACTACTGCAACATAGTATGCAATCACATAATTCTATCACAAGGGCAATTTTAAAAAAACAAACAAAAGATTGTTTCAAACAGTTGAGAAAATATGCACCAATGCCTCCTTTGAGCTGGACTTGAACCAGCAGCCTAAGGACGCCTGTGAATACCTCCCACATCCTTCTCTGTAGCTAAGGATGCAAAGATGTACTCTATACTACAGTCCTCTGCTCTACTAGCTGAGCTATCAAAGGGGACGCTCAAATGACCAGCATGAGTGATGACAGCCTATAAAACCCTACAACAACATACTTATTACATCATAAGAGAAAAGTACTCTGTAGAAAGGATGACTTCACCATTCACAGCCACTTCCTTCAAGCTGGATTTGAACCAGCGGCTAAGGATTGCCACGAATACCACGTCAAACCAAACAACTATCCAAGGTTGTGGCGTGTTATCCACGCTTCAGTCCCACGCTCTACCAACTGAGCTATTGAAGGAAGTCACACACAGAGGGCTCACTGGGACGACCCACTTTAATTACAAAACACTGACCATTAATCCGGTCCCTTAAACATAATTCAACTACATTTTTCATCTTTTTATTACAAGTTCAAAACATTTAATTTTAGGTATTTATTTGTTGCAACTAGACACAACAATTAGTTATAGATTGGTTTAGTAGTACAGAATATTACTGGTGTTTCCCATATTTAGAAATGGTCAGCTTAGACTAAATATACTGAACACCAAACACTATTAAAAGCATCTTCTTTGAGCCTGATATAAACCAGCAGCCTAACAGTGGAGGTTCTTAGGTCAGATCTGTAGGTTTCATTTCACAGTACAATACATTTACTATTTTAAAAAAATAACTCCAGATTGAGTTTATTACTGGTTCAAACAGTTGCCTAAAGACAAACACGTTCAGCCTCCATTGTGACGGACTTGAGCCAGCAATCTAAGGATGCCTGTGAGTACCACTTACACCCCTCTCGCTGCCTAAGGATGTGAATATAATGAAAAATTAATTTCTGACAACTTTACTGCATTTAAGAATACAGAAAATATAAAAATACAATTTAGTAAATTATGTGTGGTCAGTCAGCTACATCTTAGATAATGAGTATTGAAACATGTGACTGTTTAGAGCAGTATATGATCTTTACTACATACACATCACACAGAATTAAGTGAGGAAATTAAAAGCCTGCCCTTGAATCAGCACCATAAGGCTATCTGCCTTTATCCCTAGAGTCTGCCACTCTTCCAGGTGAGCTATTGAAGGACGCGACTAAGTGTGATTGATGACATGATGTCTGTGTAGCCAGGGGGGAAAAAAGCAGTTGAACAGATTTCTGCTCCCTTTCTGCTGACGTTCACATTTAATGTAGAGTAAAATAAAATATAGTTAAACATTTTATACAACTGTTTGTAGTCATCTACAGTGTAATGCTTATATTGTATTTACTCTTCCAGAGATCACATCACCAAGTTGTTCTTTAATTAAAAGGCATTCCTTTGAGCTGGAACTGACCCAGCAACCCAATGATACCTGTGATTACAGCTAAAATCCTCCACGCTACCTTAAGGACATCAGTGTGAGTCCCTCTCCAGCCCTCCACTGCACCAACTGAGCTCATCGAAAGACGCTGCTCAACTACAGAACTGCTTTTCTCTCTGGCGTAGTTTAACTATGGCAACAGCAGATTTTATTTGCATAACACTTATGAGCTACTGTTTTAACAATAACATCATTATATCATGAGGCCAGTGCTCCATAAGAAGTTACTGGTTCAGTAGCCACATTAAGCTCCATTAACAAGTGGACTAAGAGCATGTTCCACACTGAACACGCTCAAAAAATCCTCCTTCAAGATAAATTTAAGGATTCCTGTAGATACCGCTACAGTTCTTCACTCTACCAACTAATCAATGACCACAAAAATCACTCTGAGTGATAACAACCATCTCTGTGCAGCTCTGGAAGCAATGATTTCCAGATAGGCCAGCACAGCTACAAAGCTAAAGACAATTTGAAAAGGTTTGGGAGGATCATCAGGCTATTGTTGAGGGGCAGGAAGTGATGTGGGGACCAGAATCCACAGAAAATCAGTGACATGCAGAACCTTCATGCAATGACAGGAGAAAGACCTTATGAAGGTGAGTGCTTGAAGGGACTACCAATGAGAGCAAACAATAATGATGAATGACGTACGAGTTGGCGGTAAATAAATAAGACTGTTACCAGCTCAGGAACTAGAAGGCAGTCTTCTCTTAACTGAATATGTTTATAAGACTCTCTTTGTCTGACTAAGGCTGCTGAGTGTGTGTGAACGTGACTGACAAAGAGGAGTAAAGAGTATTAAACTGTTTACAGAGAACAAACCAAAACAAAATCCGGTATGCTGCATGCCACACGAGATTAAGTCAATTAAATAAAACACTACATGTCAAACAGAATCAAGTGAGGAAATTAAAAGCTTAAAGCCAGATTCGAACCACCAACCTAGGGATACCTGTGCTTACCTCCACAGTCCTCTACCAACTGAGCTATCAAAGGATGGAGCAGATGCCACTTCAGCGATGTATCTAAGGACCATAAAAACTAGCCCTAGTGTAAGGCCAGTGGATCCAGCATATCTCACAGCTGTACAGTAGGGATGGCCTTGTCTGTTTTCAGATAGTGAATGTTTAACATAATGCAGTCTAAACAGTTCTATGTGCATGACACAAAACGAGCTGTCAAAGCACTGAGAGTGTAACACGTTTTAGTTTATTAAAGGGCCAGAAACAACAGGGAAGTGCATAGATTACAGTTAATTAAGGTTCCATAGACTCTGTCTTAACTACACGTGGACCGGATGAAGATTCCAACTTCATCTGGAGCACACTATTACAGCACAATATGTTTACTGTTCACCACATCGTGTCACCAACTCATTCTTCTCAATCTAAGAGTCAGCCTTTCACACCAGATCTGAACCCAACCCAAGGACTCCACCATTTTCCACTAAACAGTAATTCTACAACAGTAATTATACAGCACAGTGGCACCGGCACGCCACCGCATCCTTCTATCAACTGAGCTATGGATTTGAAAGCAAATAAATAACGGTAGAAGACAACTGTTTCTCTCAGCTGAAACAGTGGTAGGACTCTCCTCGGCTGTCAGAGGTTGATGAGTGTGTTTGAATACGACTGCCAGGTTCACTCACAGGACTTGATAGTTGCCCAGGGCCTCTCGGGGCGGGCTGCGATTCCAGCGGCAGTCCGGGATGTCCCCATTGGGTGTGACGATGTTGAGGGTGTCGTTGATGAGGTTGTACTTGAGGATGCGGTCGTTGGCCGTGCTGGATGTCAGCGAGGGAGAGGCGTTCACCTGAGGATCACACGGAGAGAATGACATTTACATTTAAAAGGGGAGAGTGTTTTGCACCACGCACAAATGGATCCACTTTCACAGCAAATGGGTAGTGCTTAATAATACCCTGAAGGATCCAAACAGGTATGAGCAGCTCATTTTAACTTCTTCCTGTCTTCATATAGAAGCTCTTATCAGAAAGGAAATGCAGCTGCTATATTAGAACATTAGATACACAGTGGAAAATTTACATGAGTGCCTAGAGAGAGAAATGGAGCAGCTACTCTGTTATCAATGTGAAAGATAGCAGCACAAAGACCTACTTTAGCTCCTCATAGTATACCAGAGGAAGCTGCAGGATTAATGAATAAAGGAGTGTGGTCCCGAGTAGGTTTGTGCCACAAGTTGCTCACTGAGGAGCGTTTATGCCCTTCAACCAACTTTTTGGTGCCCAAAATAGACCAGATTGGTGTCTGCGAACAGAAATAGCTGGGACCTAGCCTCGAAACCTAGCAACACATTGTGCAGCTGTCAAAATATGACAGTCTTATAATAGGACAACAAAAGAATGTATTGCATGGCAATTCTCAGTTCCCTCTCTTTTCAGCAGCACCGAATGGGTTAAAGGCAGACCTTCAGCACACATTTGAATACACATCTCGACATCCCTCAAGGGCATTCAAATTTGCTCAACAATCTAAGGAAAGGAACACGGGATCACTGTGCAAGCATGATAAGCAGCCAAGGACTGAAATACGTCAGCTACGCAAAGTAAAGCACTTAAAAAATATTTAATGCCTTTTTTATGACTCTGGGTGCACGTGCATGTGATAACTCGTGATAAACATCTTACCTCAATAAGCCACGGTTTCAGCTTGTCATCAATAATGATGTCATACCCATAACACTCAAAACAGTGCTTGTCGTTGTTCATCACAGACTGCGAGGAAGAAAAGAAGAGTGAATTAGGGTGAGGAATCTTCTCAAGAGTGATGCTGTTATGTGGAAACTTATTGATGCAACTCAAGAGTGATTCATCGGGGAAGGATGTTAGCAAATAATCAGACATAACTAACAGAAAGTGGCCCGGGTACGGAGGCCTTAGAGGGGAAGCGAATCTGATCACTTAGCAGAAAGAGGAAGTGTGCATTAGGCTGATTGTACTGTTGTGCTAAAAACAAAAAAGCCATCACCAGATCCAGGTGGTTTTACAGCAGTGTGCTCCAAAGTGTTAACCTGCTGTTAGCACTAAAGGCACTTCCTTGAGTACTGCAGCTACTTTCTACTTTGTCAAATGGAAACCTTTACCCAAAATATAACATCAGCTGGTAAAAGCGTGAACTTTGGTGTCTGAACGCAGCTTCCGCCAGATGTGTAAATTAGGAACTGTTAGCTAACCACATCTCAAAGTGATGATGAAAGGTGATGATAACCTATGTGCAAATTATGATCCCCCATGTGGCCAAAAGGTTACTACAGGTCTGAGATTCACATCATGAATGCGCAGCTGACAAATCTGCAGCACCCGTGTGACGCTGTCATGTCAACATAGACCAAAATCTCTGAGGAATGTTTCCAGCACCTCGGTGAATCTATGGTGTGCCTAATAAAGTGGCTGGTGAGTGAACATGGAAACATAATTTTGGATTAAGAAGACTTTATCGTCATATCCACTTACGGCTACGGCCTTCAGTGACTGCACCACGATCCAGTGGATCTGGTCAAACAATCTGTTGGTCACCTCTTTCCCTCTGGTGCTCTCTAAGTACAAACGGAGGTTACTGACTGTCCACTTGCCTCCATGGACGTGGTTGTAGTCATCCTGCAGCAAAGGTACATAGTAAATACGTAGAAATGAATCATGATTTGTATCAATTTATATAACAAAAATATGTACGTATCACTTTTTAGACTTGAAAACTTTCAGTGAGTGTCTATTATGTATATTGATAATATATCAATAATAATATATTAAGTGGCTGGGCACTCTTCTTATGAGTGCCCAGCCACACAACTTCTGGCGCTCCACAAAAGTCAGCTCGGGAAAGGTTGTTGATGTATTTTGTGTCATTATGTTGTTGCGTTAAGTTATGCATAATGTTTCTTATCTTGAGTATCAGGGACTTGCCCTGCAACAGGAAGCTGCTGGTGCACATATATCAAGTCACAAACCAGGGCAGAGGGTGCTTCGTCAAAGGGGGGAATTAGTAAAAGCAAAGTATTTAGGCCGAGTGTACTACTAACACCATTTATGATGCAAGTGCTGACGTCACTCGCCTGTTTATTCTGTTTGTGACATAAAGGTTGGACAGAGAAATATAGGAAGCAGAAGGGCCTCAGAGCCTCTGGCTAATGCTGATGAGACTGTGCTGTATCTTCTCTGCACCAGAGAAAAGAGTTACAGACAATTAGAGACAATCTAATAGCGTTATATTGAATCATTCTTGATCAGATCTTCTTTGTGTTTTCTCGCTCACTTTGGGCGAGAGCACAGTTTCAATCATTCAGCGTAAACAGGAAGTTTATTTAAAGCAAAGGTTTCAAACACAAGGCCCGGGGGCCAGAATCAGCCCGCAGAGACTCCAATCTGGCCCACTGGATGGGTTACTTACAGATTTTCCTACTGATAAAGAAAATCTTCCGTGGCCATTTATACTGTACTAAACCAAAGTAATTAAGTAATAGATAAACAATTAAATTAATTTATTTTTTAAATGGGTCCAGAGTCCGGCCCACTTAAGATCAAAGTGGGCTGCATGTGGCCCACAATATAAAATGAGTTTGACATCCCTGATTTTAAGTCTCAGACAGGAAGAGAGCTCAGCAATTTCATATGTAAAAAACTATGTTACTGAATTCTATAACATCTGCTGTTTCCTATGTTATTAAACACCACATTATCAACATTGCAGGCTCACATGTAGCATTTCAAGGGACAATATGTCATGAAGAACATGTGAACCTCTTCTAAATCCCTCTCTGGTGATAGGTTGACTCACCCTCCTGAGTTTAAAGAGGTCTGTGCTGAATCTCTCCAACAGAATGTGGTACAGCAGTAACTGGTTGGGTTTTAGCTCCCCGGAAGCTAAAAGTGACCCCAGTCTGCCCCACAGAGCTGTTAGGGACCGCGTGTAATATGGAGAGGCAGGTGCATCGATGTGCTATATGGCTTTAAAAGCATTTTTTAAAGCATAAAGCCCGTGTTATAAACTGTGATTGTGGATTTGGATAAGATGTGCACATTTACCAGTTAGGGAGATCTACAAGAGAGGCAGAAACAGAAAGTCCAGTGCTAACACCAAAGGTTTACACTACTTTCTTTGAGCCCCACCAGACCTACCCCATGTTTCTGGATGGCCACATTAGTGAGGTGCACAAACATGTTGTCCAGTTCGCTGGTGCTGGGTGTGTACTTCACTGTGCAGAACCTGCAGAAGCCCAGCTTGTACCTGAAAGACAAACGCCAGAGAGACAGACCATTAAACACTTTGTAAAAAAGGACACATTAATGACCATATCAGCAGTATCAAAAGCTTACATGTAGCACTTCAGGGGCCGATATGTGGTCACCAGGACATAAAGACGCAGGTCAAACTTCTTCCCTCCTATCAGCAGAGGGTTGTCTATGTACAGGGAGATGACATAAGCCTCCTTGCCACTAGATGCTGCTACAAACCTGGGGCAAAGAAACAGCCAAGCATCAGCAAACAACAACCTCTGACCAAACTGATGTTTATGGTGCGATCATGAGCAAACAATTTCAGATTTACCAGGAAAGAAAATGCCAAGAGTAGATTTTGCAGGTGTTCGGTTCTACCGAGAATTACTGTAGCTGGCTTAGATAAGGCTATTTGACAAAACAAGAAGACAAGAGAGCTATAGAGACTATTTTTAGTGTGAAACTCAGAGAAAATTAGACAGCAAGCTAGTTTTCTCACAGTATTTCTTGCTGTGTCTGGCTGTATATGTCACGAAATAACGCCTTTTTTTTTTTAAAAACTCACGTTGAGGTGCGGCTGTCTCGCGACCACTTTTTAATCTGGGACAGCTTGTTAATGAGAAAGATGCCTTTGCCCTGGGCCTTCCCGCAGGGCTTCATGATCCAGGTGCTGGACGGATTCTTACGAAATTCCTCCACAAACAGGTTATAATCAGCGGGGAGCATGAACGTCACAGGGACGAAATCTGTACAACGTGACAAAGCAAAACACGATGAGGTTGAGTAAAGAAAACAGCAGGTCTCTTTGTGTTTTGTGAGGAGAAATAAGAGTGAGTCATGTACCTAGATAAATGTATTTTCCATTCTCGTCTTTCTCCGCTAGCGGACTGCCTTTACTCTCCAGCTCCTTGCGGTACCGTTTGATGTTCTTGATCATTAGGTCCTTCCTGGTCAGCTCGTAGTGGTTGGGGAAGTGGTTAACCATCTGGTCATCTGACAGGCGGTAACCGGTGTCCACGCTGAACACATTCCTGATGGTCTGGATGCTCATCCTGCATGCGGGTACAAATAACGTGCTCAAAAATACACTCTGTAAATGGATCATCACACTAATAAATACATTCATTAATATTTTTAGGATAAGCATGCATCTGATTTGCCATAGGGGACAAAAAAAATTTGACACCTAGCTCCTAAATTTCAGTTTTTCAGTCTTACAAAAAAAAACTGTGTTTAGTTGAGTACCCCAGTTATATAGCCTCTTAATCATCCTTCAGATTCTTCCTTTAACCTCAGAGACACATGTACCAGACTCATTACACTGGCTCCCATTAGGTATTAGAACAGATTTTAAGATCTCGCCGTTTTCTAAGACATGTTTTTGGCCCGTGAACTCTCACTTCAATGCTCTACGGCCTCTTGTCAGACTATACATCTAACTTCTTAGTAGCCTACCCCCCCCCCCCAAAGCCTTGGAAAACAGCTCAGAAGACAGGCCACTGACCTCTTTTAAATGTCTTCTGGGGACTTAGAGTTATCAAATAGCCTTTTCTGAATTTACTTGCTTTTATTGATCCCCTGATATTTCTTATATTTCTCAGTTTAAATATTTGTTCTTGCTAGCATTTTGTCTTATTATATACCGTGCTGTTTTTATCCTTTATAAAGCAGTTAAAAGACTCCTCTCCTCACCTCTAAACAGTAGTAACAGGCAACCCAGGTCAAGGTTAATGACAGGAATACTTCTGACTTTATAAGTATGATTTTAAATGTAGGAGCTTTACTTGTAATGGCGTCTTTTGAACGGGGAGAACTTCTGTGTCTGTGTATGTGGTATTTGCATGTAATTATCCAAGCACTACAGATGTAGGGGTCCTGTAGATATAAAACCCACCAGTAGAAATTCCAGTCGTCGTTTTCTGTAACTTGAATCCATTCTCTTTTCTCAAAGTTGTTGATGAGCACTGATTTCTCAATATCTGTCACCCACTTCACCTTACCGGCCATGGTGCCTCCCACTAGGGTGGAGCACAAAAAAAAAAAAAGCCAAAAACAACAACAACAGGT
This sequence comes from Cichlasoma orientale, assembly GCA_034780415.1. Lineage (NCBI taxonomy): Eukaryota > Metazoa > Chordata > Actinopteri > Cichliformes > Cichlidae > Cichlasoma > Cichlasoma orientale. The sequence continues at coordinate 408,575 of JAVDPK010002764.1, read as the reverse complement.
AAACAGGTCGAAAAGCACAGCAGACAGACAGGACCAATGCTCAGACATATATTTACACTAAAGCATGAACTACCTGCAAATCAATGCCAGGAAACAGCCAGTCATCAGCATCAGCTAGCTGGGCTGGCTCTGTTAGCAGGCTACTGAATCCGCCCCGGGTTGCTGATGTTGCTGCTGCTGCTGCAGAGGCAGAGCGGACATCATCCGGTCAGTGATGCAATCTCCTCTCCACAGATTGTCCCTTTGCTAAACTCACAGCGAAACACACCATCAGCAGAAGCAGCTAGCGACAGTAAGCTCCCTCCATGCTAGCTGTTTTTATTGCTAACAAGCCGCTTTTTTTTTATTGATCCAGGCGACGCGAAGCTGGACAGAGTGACGAAAACGCCCGCCACAGTCAAACTACTCTTCACAATAAAAGTCTTTGTTATTTAAATGCAATAACATGCGCACATTTGTTAAACTACGTTAAAAAATTTAGCGACAGGTTTAAAGAAGAAAGAATCTCAAAAACACTAAAGGACGTCATTACGGGCTTGGTCCTTCCGGGAGAATTACCTAGCAACCGAGGACGCAGTGATGTCATCATGCGGTGTTGTTGCCAGAGCGCACCAACAGGGGTCAGTGTTGGACCGTGAGTGGTGCACTTTAAAGCCACTCAAAAATCCACGCTGTCCTTCCACGTTGGCAAAACACTAAAGGGAAGCGGACTATGAGAATCATCTGAAATTCTTTACTACCTTATATATGTATCAGACAATGTATGTATTCATGAATAGCCTCATCTCATCTACATTCAGTGATGCAGGTCTGTACCTAGAGTCCCTAGAGCCACTTCATTAGGTACACCTTGCAAGTGCAGAGTTGGAGACCCTTTTTACCTTCAGAGCTGACTTAATTCTTTATGGCACTTTATGGAACTTTTGATACAAGGCAGGATGAATCCGTACTTTCATGTTCTATTCATCCATCCATTCTCTTCCGCTTATCCTGTTCAGGGTCGTGGGGGGGCTGGAGCCTATCCCAGCTGTCATAGGGCGAGAGGCAGGGTACACCCTGTACAGGACGCCAGCCTGTCACAAGACTAACACAGAAAGACAGACAAGCATTCACACTCACATTCATACCTATGGGCAATTTCGAGTGATCAGTTAACCTAACCTCAGAAAGTGCATGTCTTTGGACTGTGGGAGGAAACTGGAGTACCCGGAGGAAACCCATGCAGACACGAGGAGAACATGCAAAAGGACACACAGAAAGGCCAAGGTGGATTTGAACCCAGACCTTCTAGATGTCCTTCTAAATGTGAGGTAGTAGTGCTAACCACCACACCACCACGCTGCTATGGCTTTCAGGTTGTTTATGCCAAATTCTGACCCTACCATCTGAATGAGACTCATCAGACTAGGTAACATTTTTCCAGTCTTCTATTATCCATTTTTTGGTGAGCCTCTGCGAATTGTGGCCTCAGTTTCGTGCTCTTAGCTGGCAGGAGCAGCACCTGGTCTTCTGCTGCTGTGGCCCATCTGCTTCAAGATTCGACTGTGTCGTGCATTCAGAGGTGCTCTTCTACATCTATGAATGATGCATGTTGGTTGTAAAAAGTTAATACTGATATTTCTACTCTGTCTGCAGACTAAAGTGTGACCAACAAGGACTTTTTACCTGCTCTGCAGCCATTTTTCACAAATCCAAACTAACTTTTTGTTTACATTCATTTTATTACACTATTACTTTATTAAACTGGCATAGATGGTAGGACTTATATGTCGCACATTAATATGAAATGAGAAATGAGAGCCATCTTGGTATGCTTTATTCAATTATATGTCAGATTTAAAAAAAAAATGCATGATTGTAAAAGTACAAATAAATTGATATTCAGTAAACTTTCACTTATTAATGTGTACTTATTTTCAATGAAATGCATTTCATGTGGCCCATCTTTAACATTACCCCAAGATAATATCCGAATTGTTGCTGTTACTTAAAATTGATCTGTACATGAAAATAAAGAAATCTGCCTAAAGAAAGTTTACAGGGGTAAACTGTGTATCTTTTTTCTATGAATTGCAAACACTATTTTACAAATGATAATGTTGAAATCAGAAAAAAAAAAATCAGAAAAACTAGCATAATTTTATGCCAGTAATGTGGCTCACCTGATAAGCAAGACAAGAATGTTATTACTTTAAGGTATCATGTAACGTATTACACAAGAAACACCAGCAGAAAATAAGAAAATGAATTAAACTATATTTACTTGTTGGACTCCTGCAGAACAGAGATAAAGGCAGTCTGGGCAAACAGAATTAGTGTAACAATAACATGTAATTAATTGTTCCTATTAAAATTAAAGGAAGGGGTCATGGCAGGTTTGCGGGACCGAATCCACCCGCAGCAGCTGCAAAGCTTCAGTCCTGATCCCCCCCTCGTCGCCTCACCTCGTGTGTGGTCGGACAGGCCCGGTCCAGTTATCCAGAGTAAGCTCCGTGCTTGTATGCTTGAACTTCACCTGTCGTGCCTTACTGACGCCACGTTGTCGCAGTTGCTCCTCCGTGGGTTCCGTTTCCACACCTGCAGATACCCTAGACTCCCACCCCCACCCCCCGCCTACCTCGCAGAGTAATCTTGAGTTATGGTCGTTAATAATAAACCTGTAAACCGCAACAGAAAGCGTATGAAAGACGCTCCATTCGCCCCCTAGTGGTGAACTGTGGGCAGATAAAGGTGTGTCCTATCATTATTTGCAGCAGTTACCTGGAAGCATCGAGATTAAAGGACGCTGCTGTAAGTAGAGGACGAAAACACTCAACAATTATGTTTTTATCTAATATTCTTTTTATTACAATGTTTGTTTTTATTTGTTTGCTTTTATCACAGGGCGGCGTCCACTTAATCTACAAAAAAAAGGTAGTTTTTAATTTCCCTTTGTGTGTGTGTGTGTGTGTATGCACCTGTTTACTGCCAGGGTGGGGATATTCATACTCGACTAATATCTAACATTATACGGTTCAAACATGATACAATGTGCTAATTTAAGTGCAGATCTTTAAAGGATTTAATAGTGTTTGTCTAATTCAGTCTGTGTGATCTTCAAAACGACCTTTGTTTGGTGAGAGGAATGACTCCGGGCTTTGTTGTGACAATATGGCTACTGCCTGAAAACGCGGCCTCTGGGCTTCGTTTTAATGGTAGTGTTTATGTTCCCATATTTAAGGCTTCAGTTTGATGTTATTTTGTCATAAAAAAAAAGTTTTTAAGGCAATAAGAGTGCAATTAAATCCAGGGAAACCAATTAAAGTTTTTAAGTATTTAAAGCCTATGATCAGATTCTTCCGAGCCAGTGGCGGGTTTTTTTTTTTCCCTTCTAGGTGAGGATAAAATGGCAGTTTGGTTGATTTGAGTTATGGAAATAGAGTATTTGCATTAAAGGGTAGGATTGCAGGTGCAGCAGGAACTGATCTCAGGACAGGTGTATGTAGGAGGTTGCAAAGGTGTTTTAGGCAGACTGTAAGGCAAAAACAGAAAATTCAGCATTAAAGGCAAATTAGATGTAAAGTTTTCCACATAAGTTGGTTGTAAACATTAAGGCAGAGAACAGCAGCTGGACGTGAGCCAACAGATGATGTTATCTCCCGAGCTGTTTGTTTTTTTTTTCAGCCTGGTAACCCAGTCCACACCTATCCTGGTCACATGAGTCAGTATTTACACAACCTGTTATTGACCGTTGAGAGCCTGAGCAAAGATAACACACAGACACTTTTGGGCCGTGGAGCCATTGTCTGCCCCGCACGGCTCGTGATGTTCTCGGTACTCTGCTGCACGACATGAACGATTTGCATCTCTTCTCAGAAAACAACATGGTGGAACAAACGAGACGCCCAAGCCGTGTCATCGCCCTCCAGGCTGGACCTGGTGAGGTGGACCTTGGCACCCCCAGGTACAGTATAGCCCCGCCCTGCTCCAGTTTGATTATTAATACCAAAAACAAACACACAGCTCACGCAGCCTGTGCCTCAGGTAGAAACAATTCTATAAAAGTAAAGATTTTTATTGGGCGACTCTCCCATATCTGTAACGGATTCTAAATACACTTCCTGCCTTTTCCTCCCTCAGGGTTAGTGACAGGGTTGCACGTGCCTGTGGTCGCCAGTTGGCTGTAATTGGAGACCAGCTAGAGCGAGAGTATGCCAGCAGAATGCCAAACCAGCTTCCGAGTCCTTTAAACCTGCTGAGGCCTGCCCAGGCACTGACCCAGACCATCTATAGGTAAAAAAATAGAGTATTTTCTATCCTTTATTTCACTTATCAGCGTATTACCTTTATGTGACTGGCTGTAACCTGTTGCTGCTCTCTTACAGGGATATTCACAGTCAGTTAGGGACCTTTCGGGGTCTGTCTGCCGCAGTGAAGGCCTGGTTAGCGAGCACTGCGCCAGGGCAGGGGATCCTCAGAGCTGAGACCTTGACAGCTTGGGTAACTCTCTCTTTCTACATTTTCGGGTGGCTCCTATTTGGGAACTTATTTTGGGAAACAAAAAGTTTGTTTTGCAAAAAATGCATGTCGCTGATATAAATATGATTTCAGATGAGAACAAGAAAACAAACAAACTCAATTTAAATATAAAAAACAAACAATAGAGCCAAAATAGTCATTTGAGCAGTAAAACTAACTTTACTGAAAAAATGTTTGTACATTTAAAGCTGCTTTTTAACGTATAATTTCAATGAAATCAACTATTTTATCATCGTGTAGCAAAAATCGTCAGTAAAATGTAAGCGCATGGGTACAATGAGACTTAAGCTGTTTTGCCAGTGCTTGCTGGTATGTTAGTTTGTCAAGTGCAATCACATGATTAGTACTCAGCCAATCAAATTAATCCAGATTATGCTTCTAACTCTAATCATATTCTGTTGCGGTTTTCTCAAACTGCTTTCAAACAACAACATTACATAAAAGAACAGAGTGTGTTTGGACTTGCTCGCTGCATCGAGATTGCCTTCAATCAATTTTCACGTGCAAGTCAGCACCCGCACGGCTGTTTTGTAGCAGTTTTATACTAAATATAATCTGGTATGAAAAGTAGTCCACGTTGTCTCACAGCGTTCCACTTCGCAGGCGTCCAACTTTAACCCAGTAACCTGCACCGGCTGGACAAGAGGAGCGCTTGTGACCGTGGCACTGGTGGCCATGGTGACTATTCTCAGCTCGCTATGGATGGAGCAGAAAGCCTAACGGGCCGCGAGCAGGTCTTGTTTGTCAAAATATGTTTGCTAATGAGTGAGAATTACTGCTAACCGTTTTCTCTTGCTGTTTACTTTGACTTTTCCTTTTTTTTTTTTTAAATATATAAACTGTTTCTAATGAGCGGCATTGAAGGTGACAGTGAGGACAACAACCTCTTTGGCAATGTAGATTAAAAGAAAAGGAAAAATATACTGTAAAATTTGTTAGACTAAATTGTTTAAATCAATTTTACAGTGTTGCCTAAGCAGGAGGCCAGTTTATTGTAGCAGCGGCATGTTGATTCATGTCCAAAACATGTTGCCTGGACTGTTGCTGGCCTGCAGTCTTTTGTATCCAGATTTGTTTCTTACTGGTTTAAGAGGCCAAATTTTTTCAAACGATATGTAGAATTGCTTTGTGTACAATGAAGGGAGCTGGACTTTCTGTTTAAGATCTGAAACTGCTTTTTCATGTGATGCAAATAAACTTCTTGATGACAAAGTGTGACAGCCTCCTTAATTAATAAAAAAAAAAACTTTAATTACACACTTCTATACAGACAAGGAGAAACCACAGGAGCTTGCAGGCTCAATAGGTCTTTGCTCCCTGCATTATCAGTCTTCATATGTGGTGACTTCTACATGCGTGTATGTTTTGTAAGCCTTCCTGTTGCACTTCTGAAGCGTGGCGCCCAGCTGCCGTCCGGGTCCGACTTCGTAGGTGTGGGGGAAATTCTGTCCCTGCGTCCTCTCGTAGATCTCGTGGAGAGTTTGCTCCCATTTCACGGGCGACGCCAGCTGCTTAACCAGCTGTCTGCGCACGTGGCTCTCGTTCATGTAGCGTTTGCCATCCACGTTGGAGTAGACGCTGATCTCGGGACGTCGCACCTGAATGGGAAGGTGAAGGGTTGTAAATCACACATGGATCTGGTCCTTAGCAGCACCTTTAGCAGTAACTTAAAACAATTGCCTTGTAATTCCTATTCAGAGGATATTTGGATCTTTATATGAGAAGGTGGCTGACTGACCTCGACCTGCCGGAGCACCTCTCTGAGGGGTTCAGTAGCCGACACCATCAGTTCAGTATGGAAAGCCCCACTGACTGGGAGAGGTTTGGTTCTCAAGAACTGCAGACTCCGGGAGTTCTGCTGGAGGAAATCCAGAGCCTGGAAAGACAAGAAGACTTTAAAGGATGCAAAAATCACAAGAGTGGCTCTGATGACTTTAATAATGGCTGAAAACAGGGCACAATAGATTCACTGTATATTAAAGCAGCAAAAATATATGTAGGTGTTACCTGCTGGTGCCCTGCGATGACCCTGCCATCTGGAAACAGGTAGTTAGCCACAGAGCACACTGGCTTCTCCATCCCGAGACTCTTGCAGTGCTCTTTTGCCTGCAGACATGCATAATTATACTGAGCCTGAGGTCTACCAATGACTGACAGCATCCCACTGGGAACCAGCTCTGAGGCCTTCTGCATGGCCTCTGCTCGCACCTTCACTGCATACAGAGCTAGGAGACACAAAGGAAGTAAATAGGGGACATTAACCAAAGTCGCACTGAAAACACTTTTTACTGATGCAACCCCAAGCCCCTCCCCCAAAACAAACAAACAAACAAACAAACATGTTTACCTTCTGCAAAGTTCATAGCACCAGAAAAGACAAGAGCAGCAAATTCTCCAACACTGAAACCTGCAGCAGCGACGCACATCTCTACGGCCTGTGGACAGACGGTAACGAGACATGAATAAGTAATTAACATGATTTATATCATATACAGATAAACAGCCACAAAGAACAAAATTACAATTTGTATTTTTTTCCTTTGAAGGATGTCCAGAGGCCTGTAAAGGCACAAGGATTGAGTATTTCACAGCATGAGGTCAGAAAACACTGCTGCTTGTAAATGCAAAAATATCATTTGCAAATGTTGCAAACTGCTGCATAAGGTGGTTCAAACAGTGTGTTGGCAGATATTTATCTGAAGTTACCTTTGGGTTTTCTTGGTTGAGTCTCTCCACTGCAGCCAGGGAGGTGACAAACACCGCCGGCTGACAGTGAACCGTTTTCTGCAGCTCCTCCTCGGGTCCCTCCAGACACAGAGACAGCAGGTCATAACCGAGGATCTTCTGGGCCACGGTGAACATTTCTTTAACGTTGGGGTACTTCAAAAGTCCTCTGCCCATGCCCACAAACTGACTGCCCTGGCCGGGGAAGAGGATCACGGAGCAGCCGCTGGGGTCTTTTCTGGGTCTCCGCTCAGGTGCCGCGGCTGGCTCGCTGTCCGGGAGAGAAGAAGGGGCTTCGGGCGGAGGAGAGTGAGCTCCAGCCGGGGATCCGGGCTTGTTGGTGGACAATGTCCTGCTCAGAAAGACCATCGACCTGACCTTCCCTCTGCAGGCTCCCGCCATACTGACTGCCACTGACGCCAGCATGAGCTGTTCCTCACCTCACAACGTTTCCACGGGTTAAATAAGACGTACAGTCCGCCCGGATAAACTGTAATGAACGAGAGTCAACTTTGACTCAACTCAACTCTCATCTCCGCTCGGCATGACAGCTCACAGGGGGTCGCCATGTTGTTTATACGTAGAGTTTATTCTCGTTAACTTCCGGTTGATTTTCAGACTCTCCCATGCTGCAGCGCCGCCTCAGGTCAAACTGTACAATGATTAAAATTTCACGTTTTTCTTTTAGTGCTTTGTTTTGAATAAACAATATCGTTAAACCAAAATGATATTGTATCTATAAAATGAAAATAATAATAGCTTTAAGGAAAACAGAGACTTCACTGATTTGCATCTACGTTTTAAACTAAGCTTAAACATCTAAAATAACTTTAATCTGTACCCCAACTGGAATCAAATTCTAACTTTAACCCTAAGACTAAATTTCAGTCCTTTCACAGACTAAAAAAAAAGTCCCAGTTTTTACACTTTCTGCAACTGTCCTCACTAGGGCATCTGGACAAGTACACACACACACACACACACACTCATCCCATCCATCCATCCACTCTCTTCCGCTGTTTTCTGTTCAATTAAATAAAAAAGAAACATACAAAATAAATAAATGTAACATATATACTGCAAAAAGCTAAAAAAAAAATTGGAAAGGAAATTTATTCATATTCTTACTCACAGATGGAGTACATAATCAAAAAAAAATCATAGGCAAAGAAATAATAAACATCACCAGTAATATACAGTACAGAAACATTTTTATAGTCAAAAATGAATAAAAAGTTACACCCTTCAGTTTATTGCTCTATAGTCGTAAATTCAATCCATGTAACAATCGGTTCTCTGTTAATAGCTATTTAGCTATAACAGCTAAAACATTTTTACAGCAAAAAAAATACATTTTTAAATATTCTCTGGCAGAAAAATCATTTTTTTAAATGACCCCAGTAAACAACCTGTAGAATATACAAATATATCTTTGATAAGTGAAGGCTGGCTGCCACAATGACCTGTTAATTTACTGCAAAATAATTTACTGCATAATATGTTATATTAAAAACATGCTGTAATCCCCCAAACAAACTGAAAACAATAAAAAAAAATCTAAATTAAAGTATACTTTTTTACTATATAAAAATCATTTAATTTTGGGTTTGATTAAAAAAAATACACAAAAAAGAGAGAAGAGAGTTTCACCTTATCTAAAAAGAAATTCTGGCTCCAGATTGTTTTTTAATTCATGTTGTAGCAAAATTCAAATGGATACAAAGGAAAATGACAAAGAGCACACATTTGCTTTATTACTCATTAATAAACTTTATTGTACAAAACTGTAAATCTCAGTTGGTCTTAGTCGGATGTGTTTTCATTAAATCTTGGATCACACAAATCAAATATAAATTCATTACAAAGCTTTTTTCCCTTAACTCTCAATTTTCAGTGTTACTCAAATGAAAAATTTCTATGATTTTTAAAATGTCCGTGATCACATTTGTCCGTTGGCTTCTCTCTGTGACTCATATGATTCATCGGACAGGTTGGCGGCCTCCAGCTGAAGCTCCAGTCTCTCGTTATCATCTTTGTCCTGATCGGCTCTTATCTTAAACTTAGTGATGAACTCATTACTGGCCAGCGCTCCCTCCTTTCTGGGGCACGTACGTTTTGATAACAGGCGGCTTTCCAAACGCTCTGCAAAGAAAAATCGCAAAACATCATCTTATTTGGTATGCTTATGTGCACTTTGGGGAAAACTGGAATCTAAGTGTCCGATCAAAGATTGTACAACATTTCTCTTTAAAATCAGAAGATTATTCAGAAGCTTTTTACAATGAGTACTAAAGTCTAACTATTACAGATAGAAGCTTATTCTGTAGATTAAAGTAATTAGTATACAGTTTCTTTCTAATTAAGAACTGATATTTTCACAGAAAATTAAACATCATTACCCATAAAATATGCACATTTCAAATTTAAATGGTTTTTGGCTGTAAACTTCTTATTTGCCGATAAAGCCTTAGAAATCTTATGGGGTGGTTATTTGAACCCCATACAGATGAGAAATCAGGCTGCGGAACTGCTTACCAGTAAAACTCTTTCCTAAAATTTACTGTTCACTTTTGTGTTAATCGGATTTTTTTTCAATATGATTCACAAAGTCAGAAGTTACCACCACTGCCACTGCAAACTTCCTCTTTTTTTCATTAGAGAGGACATTTGCTGAAAACAAGATTAACCCAAGCCCTTAAAATCGAATTTTGGATTAAACATTAAACATGCATTATTTTTAAAGGCCACCAGGGGGCGTTCGACCTGGTCACAAGTCTATGGGAAAACAACCTTCTGCCTGGAATAAGGTGAACACTTTTCTGAGGAGTTTAAGGGCTCAGCCATTTATATTGGGTTATATTCAATAAAGGACTGACATATGTGGCATATTAAATTGTCCATTAAGTAAATTTTGGTCATTCTAAAATTTTGGTCACTCCCCCTTCTAAGTATCAGAAGGGGGAGGATGATCCAGGGTATGCTCATTGGCTATGGACTTGTAAGCATGTAGTTTAACAGTCATCCACGTCACTCATCAGATCTAATTTCAAAACACCAAGACGGTGTGAAAATACTCAACTCCAGGTTTCAAAACTGGACTTTAATGACCAATGGCGACGTCACAGTAGCTACGTCCATTTTGCACGGTGTTTACAGTTAAAAAGCCTCAACTTCAAAGCCAAAATGTTTACAGCGTGCCCAAAAAATGTTATTGGTCTCTTCAATTTCCCTCCTTGTGACATTTTTAATTAATTAATTCAAATCGAACAATATCTTTTGACATGTTTGGGGGTGTGGTGCCTTTTTTAGCATTTTAATTCAATTATCTGACAGATTATCTGGCCTGTTCTGCTATTAACTGTCTATTAATAGTCTGTCCCCAGGTCTGCCCCCTTAATAGTCTGTGCTGCAGTTCTCTTTCAAACCTAGTGAGATACCTCACTCGGTTTTCAGAAAACCGGGATTATGTCAGTAACCATTGAGTGAAATTCTAGTATTATTTTATTTATATATAATCCCTTAGAGGTGGGTATAGGGGTTGGCTTGCTCAACAAGATAGCTAGTCTTAGCAGTCCAAATGTAGTTACTTTTGGGTCCAAAAAACCCAACATGGCCAAACTTGAGGATTTTGAATGGTACTACCATATTTTTTATACAGTCTATTGCCTCAAACAAACCAGGCAAAGAGGATGCTGCACCTGCAGGAGTAATGGGTGTCATCAGTCGGTTCAGCTGGACGTTCCAGTGCCGTACATGTTGACTGGCATTCCTCAGCTTCTCCTGAACCTCCTGGAAACAGAAATCATGCAGGTGTGTTTGTCAGTGTTGTTCTGGAAGAGCATTAAATAACATGCTGCTCAGAAAGGTAGTCAAAACAAACTGTCTCACCTCCAGGTGCTGGTGGCTTCTTTGGCGAGATGCCTGCAGATCCTGGAGCTCCTGAGAGGCAGAGTGGAGGGCCGAGGGGGCATCATCATCGGGACTGCCGTCTGAGAGCTCCTGTATGGGGCTGAGGTTTTGCAGGGCCCGCTGCTGCTCCTGAAGGAGCTGAAACTGCTTCCTCTTCTCATCTTCAGCCTCCAGCAAACTGGAGGAGGGAAGAAAGGAAAGAAGCAACTGAAAATGTCAACACTTTCCAGAGACGTTTTTATCTGAGATGTCCATCAAAATATTAAAAAGCACAGCAATAAAAGGAGTTATAAAACCGTTGTTACCTCTCCAGCTCCAGCCTGGCCCTCTCCTCCTCTAGCCGAGCCTGGATCTCCATGTTAAGAGCAGATTCCAGTTGCTGCTGTGTCAGCTCCAACTCTCTGATCCTCTTCTTCTGTTGCTCAGCCTCCTTTGCCTTCTCCTGCATCTCAGCCTGCATGCTGTCTTTCATCTGTGCGCACACACCCACAGGCACGCAACCAGATGCACCAACAGAGCGGAATAAACTGACCTATTCCCGAAGCACCTTTTCCAGGAATCTCATAACTATTTCTCCAAATCATTAAAGATTAGGCATGAACTGTATAATGACAATCAGTGTTTTTCTGCAGTTCTCAAAGATCATAGTCAATGAGATGGACTCTAAATCGTATTTCAGAAGAACTGTACATAAATGTTGTCATCTGGCAAACTTTTTCTTACCATTTCAGCCTCTTTCAGCTGTCTTTCCAGTTCCATCTGCACCTCCCTCTGTTTCCTCCTCTCTCTCTCCTCTGCCTCCCTTCGGCGAGTTTCCAGTTCCCGTGCGTGCTGCGGAACACAGATGGAGGAGCCATTATTCGGTTCGTGTTTTCACCTCTGGCCTCCAGGTGGCGCTTTGTGTTTACCCTCAAATAGCGTATACGAGGACTTAGCATGCAAAAACCTCCAAACCTGTCTGACTTTTAGTTTTAATCATATAAATGTAAAATAAATCTGTATTCAGGTTAAGCACGTTCAGTTTAATTGCAATAAAAAGGTGATTAGTTACTGAATTAAATCGATAACCACACAGTACACACACATACAATGGCACAAAATGAATTGACATTGTGTGCGGTTCAACGGTACAACTTACTGATAAACAGTAACAGAATATAGAGTAACAAAAAACATTACACAATAACTACCCTGTACACTGTGCTCACCATAAATATGAACTTACATACTATTGTCACATCAAGTAAATTTAGATAAAAAAGTAGTGCGAGAAGCTGGTAAACAGCATAATGATAACAG
>JAVDPK010002764.1:357526-396025 GCA_034780415.1 Cichlasoma orientale | reverse complement strand
CAGGTCATCTTGACCAGGTCTACGTGCCTAAATGTGCTGAGCTGCTGCCATGTGACTGGCTGAAGAGATATTTGCATTAATGAGCAGTTGCATGGATGTACCTAATAAAGTGTAAAAGGTACTTTTTAAATGGACAAACTGAAGCACGCATCTCACTATGGCAAAACCTCGGTGCCAATTTGAATGAGTTAAAATAAATATTACAATAGATTTGTGGCAAATAATGTAATGACACAAATTAATGAACGGTTCTTTTAGCACTCACTTACTTTTATGATGTTTTCGATCTCTAAATCCTGTTTGTTCTTCTCTTTTTCCGTCTTCTCGGTCTCTTGGATAGGCATGTCATCAGACTGGCTGCCCCGGCTGCTGCAGCTGCTGCGGGCGCTCCGGCTGCGTTCCCGCTGACTGTTTTCCCGCTGGATCCGTCTCTTCAGTTTGAGTTCGTGGTGAAGGGAAGACCTTCCCTCACTCTGAAGACGCAGGGCTGTTTGAACGGCTGAATGGTGGGAAAAATGCATTAAATGCAGCATCTTCATTATTTCCATTACTGATTATTCTGCAGATGATTTTCTTGATTAATTAAAAGGAGTAATACTATCTGACAACTTCTAAAAGCCCAAAGTAATGTCCTTAAATTACTTTTAACATCTGCTCAACAGTCCAAAACTATTTGTAGACAGACAGCGTGTCTATAAAGCTTCTTCTAAGGCCCCATGGAAGTTAATGTGATTGAGCCAGTTACCTCGCCCCTGGAGGGGGGATGGGGTATTGTTTTTGGTATGTCTGTTAACAATATTACAGCAAAACTATCAGTCCGATTCATACCAAACTTGCATGAAACATGGCCAGTGATCCTGAGATCACCTGGTTACATTTTTGTCATAATTGGAACAAGGTCAGAGGTCAAGTTTTTCTGAAAATCTTGTGAATGCGATAACTCGAGAACGATGTGAGGCGGGATGTTCAAATTCATACCATAGATGTATCTCCTAAATATCTTGGATGGGTTCGAATCTATGTGGATTTATGTGTTATCTCTGTGATTTGGTGTTTGGAGAGCGACACGTTTGTGAGACGGACAACATTCAAATCAGCTAATCATTCTCGGTTTGTTGTGCCTGGCAGAAGTTTCATAATTTATTGGGACAGAGGCACAGTTTTTGTAGTTTTGCCTCTGTACACCACCAGAGGATTTTCAATAAAACAAATAAGATGTCAACGTCTATAATTAAGAGATGCCTTCATGAATGGAAATACAGAGGGTTCACGACAAGGTGCAAACCACTGGTTACACTCAAGAAAACAGCCTGCACAGTTCTGGAAACACGCTTGGAAAGATTAAACCAAGATTAACTTGGAGAGAAGCAGCTCATGAGCTGAAGCATCCCACATCATGTGTGGAGCAGAGGCATGTATGGCTGCCAGCGGAACCAGGTCACTAGTGCTTATTGACAATGTGACTGCTGATAGAAACAGCAGGAGGAACTGTGAAGTGTGCAGGGCTATACTCTCTGCTCATATTCTGCCAAATGCTGCAAAACTGATGTGTGCCTTTGCCCAAAACTGTATTTCATTATTTATCGGTCCTGTCACCTCCTAGCTTAATAGTTATCTACGCAGGAATTCTGGTTTGCTGTTACAGCTGACTCAAGAGTGTTTTCTTAATTATGGGCAAAAGAATTAAAAATAATTAGCATCTAAAAAGTGACCTCAGTATTCCAGTAAGATGCCGGAATTCTTCACATGCATTACGACAAGTCAGCTCAGGCGCATTTCAGCACAGCACACCAACAATCGCACACATTATAAGTCTGTGGAGCTGATTTGCGACTTTGTGATTCTACTCATACACACCAACACACCTTGAGTCCACTCCACCTTCTGCTTCTGGTCAGGAGCGCTCATCTCATAGGTTTTACTGTGGGTCTTCACACAGAACAGACAGCGTTTCCCCTCCCTGTCTGGAATAGACTGAAACAGAAAGAGGAGGCAGACACACACAAAGGAAAATGTGCGAAGGTCACAGCATCAGTAGGTATAAAGGGTTAAACATGTGGCGCTCTCCTCACCAACCTCTACGACACAGTTGTGATCCAGCTGAATCTCCCCTCTTTTATCTTTTAGGTCCTCGCTGACGTAGTAAGCCATGGAGGACGGCTTCAGCACAAACCAGCGCTCAGTCCAGTTCCTACGCACGTGACCCTTTTTCCACATGTAACCCTGCGAAACAAGGGATCGATTGAAGAACAAAGAAAGACAAAAATGTCGAGAGCAGGCAAACTGGCTCCAGTGACACAGCATAACTCACTCTCTTGAGGACGCTGTGATACATCTCCAGAAACACCTCATTCAAAGCCAGACTGAAGGCCTCAGCGCTGGTGACCCTCAGCAGCCGGCCTGTACCCATGTCCTCCAGGAAGGTCCACACAGACATTCCCTCTTCCCACACTGTAGCATCCTGGGATAGTAAGTCGTCCATGGGCTTCCCATCCCACTCCTGACTCATCGCAGTGGAGATTTTCTTGAGGAGATACTCCACCTAAAACCATTCAAATATTTGAATACAGAGTTTGCACCTCACAAAAAGCAAATTTTAACAGCAAATCTGATGCTCCACGCGGACCGTTTTGCTGGCACTGACTTAACACAGATTGTGTGCTGCGGTTTTGTAATATCGCTTCACTTACTGCACGGCCTCTACAGAAGCCGTTTATTTTTATCTCTGTCGACAGGAAACCAGAAACATTATGGAGGAAGTGCAGGAAGGAAGAGCCTCATTAACTAACTTACTCGCACTTGCATTTTCCTGCTGTGAAAATCTTGAAACCGTCCTAACACTGTCGGGTCGGGACACAAGCATCATACATGTAGTTCTTTTTTGGGATTTGGGGATTGCAGTGCCTAAAAACTTCAGGTGATGCTGGTGTTTGTTCCTCTAACTCTTTTTACGTGTCTAAGGAACATAAAGGAAGATTTTTATTGATCCTTTTAATTAAAATGTGAGCTGTTAAGCTTGCTGTACAATGCATAATTCTTTGTGCTTACAGCATACAAATTACATTAAATATTATTATGGATGTGAGCTTTTTCAAGAAACCCCTGATCAACCAGGCCTAGAATAAAGTCCTCTCTAACTTTAAGTGCTTCTACAAATTCTCATTCAACACATTGCACCCTCCTCTCTCATTAAAAACGTTACCTCCTCTGGTATCATCACCAGTGGGTATCGGTCCTCTGACAGGAGGTTGAATAAACAGAAGAGCTTGAAGCAGTCTCTCTCTGACAGCAGTCTCCCCTGTGGCGCCCCTCTGAAGTTCTTCTTCATGGTCATCGTCCAGCACAGGTCGTCAAATTTCTCCTTATCAAACATCCCCTCTTTGACCTGGAAGTGCAGAACTGCAAATGCTCAGGACTGAAACTAAAAACTACACTTTGTTAAACAGTTTTACAGGAGATTATTTCTTTCCTGAGGGGTATACTACGAAGGAAGCTCAACACTACCTGGCTTTGTGTTAGCTGGCTTGACATAACCTAAAATCCCACTCGGAGATGACGGTGGTTATCAACTTTCTCTGTTAACTCACGCTTTCTGCTCCAGACTCTGTGCGCACTGACATAAAAGGCGGCTCGACTGAACAGGTCATAAACATCCCTAAAGATTATAAAAAACTATATAACAGTAAAATGCAACACTGCTGTTGCTGCAAATAAGACTAGAGCGTGCTGCAGAAGGTCGTTAATGATAATCACAAACACGATTACAAATGTAACTCATCAGTTTTCTTATCTGTGTTCCAGTAGCTGCAATTCCGGCAGTGTAAAAAGGATTTAGCAGCAGTAGCACCCAGCATAAGTATATCTCTACCTCTCCTGCATCACCAGCTGAGCACATGGAAATTCCAGTGACACACAGCTGCTGTGGTGCTAGCAAGGTACAAGAAGTTGCATACACTAACAGCCCATTTTATCAGGTACACGTGTTCAGCTGCAAATGTTTAATCAGCCAGTCACATGGCAGCAGATCAATGCATTAAGGTGTGTACACATGGTCAAAATGACCCGATGTTGTTGGTCTGAGTATTTCAGAAACTGCTTATTTACTGGGATTTTCCTACACAAACATCTTTAAGGTTTGCAGAGAATGGTCAAAAGAAGAGAAAATATCCAGTGAGCAGCAAAAAATCCCCTGTTGATGACAAGGGCAGAGTGCTATATACAGCAAGGTATACAGAAGAGCATCTCTGAATGTACGACACGGCCAAACATTGAAGCAGATGGGCTACAGCTGCAGAAGGCCACACGCCTGTCTGCTAAGAACAGGAAACTGAGGCCACAATTCACACAGACTCACCAGAAAAACTTTATGGCACAGTTTGGGCTCCTTAGTAACAACTAAGCATCATTAAGCACCACAGGCTACCTGAGTAATTGTTGCTGACCACGTCCATCCCTTTATGACCAGTCTACTCATTTTCTTACGGCTGCTTCCAACAGGTTAGTGCACCACATCACAAAGCTCACATCGTCTCCACCTGGTTTCTTCAACATGTCAGTGAGTTCACTGTACTCAAACGGCCTCCAAAGTTTATCTTAAAGGGTGAATGAGGAACACAAGATTTTCATTTTCCTGATCTCAGTAAATCCCCCGATACGTCCAAAACCAACAACCGAGTGGTTCTGAAAATGGAGACTTTAATTTAGGAAAAAAATAGGTCAAAATTATTTTTTTTAGTTAGCTGGGCACTGTAGCTTTTTGTAAATGTCACTCAAAACTGAATAAATGCTATATTAAAAATAGGAATGTCTTTAAACTGTCATCTTAACACACATTACTGCACAGTCAGCTGCAGAACAGGGTAAACATAAATGTCAGTGCCACAGGTTAATAATCACGGTAATAAAGGGCAAAGGTTGTGTTGATGTGTTTATAAGAGTTTAAAAATTCTACAGTACAAGAGAATGAGACGTTTGATGTCTGGGACATGCACACAAAACTGGTATATAAAACTTTTCCCAAGTTATTCATGTCCTGCATGCGATCTGCTCTTAACGTGAGACCATAGACAGGCTAGATTATGTGCCATGTGTGGTAAAACACAACGGCCTGATTAGATGATTAATTTATGGGGTGCAAATGTTTTTTCCTGCCACTAATTTACAACACAAACACAAGTATAAATGCAACTGAAGAAAAACGTTTGCTACATTACCTTATCCAGTATATATCTGCTGAGATAGGGCATGTAGCCATGATTGGACACTGGACCATCATCATCGTCCTGGAAATGCTCCTCCAGAGCAACTGGATCGTGTGGGATGTTCAGCACTGTGTACAAGTTGTGAGAGAGCACCTGAGGAAGACATACAGGCACACAGTAAATGTGTCACGGAGAGAGGGCGTAGGCGAACAGGTATCACTTAGGGCGAGCAGTGCTTTATTTCAAGCTGGTGGCACAAAGTATAGGAAAAATTAATAAAAGAAAACGGAGCCCTCGAGAATGTACAACAAAACACTAATAGACTCTAGGAAACACTACTCTAGGGAGAAGGCAAACTTGACACCAGACAAAAGAGACTCTACACAATTGGGAGGAAGACAAAGGGGAAAACACTGGGAACTTAAAAAGAACACATGGAACAATAAAGAATCAAACCAAGAATGAGCTAGGAAGAAACAAATGCACCGAGGAATATAAGAAACAATATAACATAAAATGAACCAGTGGCCACGAAGGCAAATAAACTAATAACTACAAAAGTCCATTAAACTTAAGAAACACGGGGTCGCAGAACCAGGACCGTGACTAAATGCGCCACTTTGCGTGGATAAAACTCCTCGGTTTGTCTCCTGCACACTCCCTGTTTCTTCATATATCCACAAACCGATGCACACAAGTAGAGGCAGCCAGTCATCGGTGACTAAACGTGTCAGGACAGCTTTCTTCTATTTCCCTGGATTCTTCTCACCAAAATAGGGGTCAGTCCGGTATGCAGGGAGTGGAGGGAAAGCAACGTATCAGATAAAATAAAATCTACTGAGGGGAAAAGAAGCCAAAACACGCTGTCTGTCTTTTATTTAAAAATCCTGGCAGTTTTGTGTGGTGTCAGGGACACAGGATAAGACTGGACTTTGAACTCGAACTCACATTTCACCTCCAATGCGAGCAAGTCTGACAGTCTGAAAAGATCTGGATTTGTGTGCGAGCTTTTAATGTTTGTGCGTTTAATGTTCCTCTGATTACAACACGAATTCACGCAATGCTACACAATATAGCACCACCCGTACAGACCAATAGCGGTGGGTTCTGACTTCAGACGGAGTCAAAGTAATGTAAAAAAGCAAAACTGCGACGCACTGAGTGAGCCCGTGCTCTCCAGTGGACGCCCCTCCGTTTGAGTTTCCTGATCTTAAAACGTCTCACATTAAAAATCCTCCTTACCTTTAACTGCGATTTGGAAACTTTGCCGCACTTTTCCACGTCCAGCGACGTGAAAGCGTACCAAATGGACTTGAGGAGTTCGGATTTTAGGTCCATTTTTTGGAGACCGGCGGGGTCGCGCAAAACTACATTTCCGAAGCGGTGCGCAGCGGCTTTACGCAGCGAGGGGTGAGCGTCCGTGTGGTGAGAACTGCCAAGTAAAACGTGGAGCAGAGCACAGACTGCTGTGCAAACCGCAAAGGGCCAAAAGTAATCAGATGCTGGGCTGAGAGCGTCGAGACAAAACCTGGAGTTCCACACGTTCCTGCGCGCCTCGCCTCTCACAATTCAACCAAGCTATTTAAAATAGTGAAGAAAAAGGGACGCATTTTATTTCTTTCCTGGCTAACGACGTGGCTCTCAACAGTATGAATACATTTACATGGCAGACTCAGATGTATTTACAGAACTGGATCAAAGGTATTTCTCCAGAGAGGGTGGGTTTCTAAATTCCTCAAAGCGCTGCCAGCCAAAAGCCGAATCCAAACAGGAGGGATCGGGTTGCTATCAGATTCAGGAGACGCGCAAAAGGACACACCCATGGGTATAGAGCCTAAGGCCAAATTTATTTGAGCAGGTTAAACATCTTAAAAGTTTAGAGGTGCCGCAATGTACAGCCTGTGGCAACAGCCTGCAAACCTGAAGCACTTAAGCTTATAATTATTAGTAGAAAGGTTTTATTATTTAGCTCAATAATTTTATTAATGTTGTTTATTTTTTCCCACTATTCCTGCTGTGTTTTTGTGCTATGCAGAGCTGAGACCGTAACGTACAGGCATTTATTATTTTGTGCCTGGTGAGCGTTTGATTTCATGCAGTGGAAGTAATGAATAATGTAGGCCTGGTTTCAGACCTTTGATTCAGTCCAGGCAGGCTGGAAACAGAGCATGAAAAGTTGGTGGTTTGTCTGAATTCAGGTGTTCAGATCGCCCTCATAGCTCATCTTTGGTGTGATGAAACTGGAGGTGGAGGCATGGCCTAACCTCAGGCAAAACAGGATAAAACAAGCACAGCCTAATCAGACAGACACCTTATTAGAGCACAATGTAGGCTAATCAATAGCATAATTAGGACATGAAAATGGTTGTCATTGTTCAGAGGTCAGTCTAAACTCTCTCTGCATCTAGCAGCCATATATGCTGGTTTTAAGGCAAATTTGGGGGGGAACGTATGAAAGCCGCATGTAAATTTTCCAGTTCTATCATTTATTTTGTGCTTTATGAACCAATCAATGCCGGCCCAGGCTGCTGTGTGTCGCTGCCCTCAGCAGTGCATATGCTGCATATGGTGCAGGCTAACTGGTGTCTCCCTTCAAGGGCAGATCTAATCACCATCGTCTCAGGTGCATGGTAGAAATGAGATGTCACTCAGTCGGCCATAATTCAGAATTACCTGGCCAGAGGGCCCGGTGGTGATCTACTTCTCCATGCAATGAGGATTTACCACTTTGGCACACGTCCAGTGTGGCCTTTCTAATGAAATAAAGATATAGAGCCGCTTCTATTGCTCTTTAAAATGCGAGCATGAAGTACCACATGAAAGATGAAGGCTATTAATCCACATTAAAGAGAAAAAAACCACATCAGAACCCCAAAGTGCTTCACCAGATGTTTATTAGGCATGAATACTGCATTACAAGATTTTATAAATTTAATATAGTCAAGAGCAACAGACCGTGGCAATCAATATTATATCTCTTATTGAGGCAAATATGTTCTTTGTTTATTATTGATATAGATTACAGTGTAGGTCATGCTTGCTTGCACTGCTGGTAATTATTACAATCAATTATGCATTATTAAATGTTGATGGTTTGTCATACATTATATTTATAATAACAATACTAAGGCAGGAACGGGGAGATGTACTGAAAGGGTTTCACATAATTTCAGTGCATAATAATCCTAAAACATGTACAATAAAACACATTCACATTCATCAAAGGTTTGAAATACATTCATGTACTTTCTTTACGTTTGCACATATCTCACAAATATGATGTTTGATGTGGAAGAAGAGCAAGAAAAATGCTTACAGCTTTCTGCTGTTTCATGCTAGCAGTGGGTGTTTTTCTTCATACCTTTCAACAATGCGTTTCAGAACACATTACAACACAGTAACATCTGGAAGAAACCATCCAAAAGCAGTCACAATTTCACAAACGCTCTGACCAAAGCGCTCGACTCAGTGGAAATGAATAAGGTCTACTGGGTGTATAAACAACATAAAATACCAGACAGCAATATTAAGCAGCACAGTGTAATCTCTGAGATGGAAAAACCAAGTGAAGTAGATACAAGCATCTGTGAGCACAGCCAGACTAAACGATCAAAGTGGAAAACAGCTGGTGAACATTCCTGTGCATTCAGGGCTGAGGTGTGCCAGAGGTGAAACAGTCCAAGGATCAAATGTGTAATACTGTGGACAGAGAGGTATTATTTCATGCCACCATTTAAACATTTCTTGCTGTAACATTTCATTTTAAAGTAAATGTTAATGGAACAGTGATCAGATTGGTAACATATAAGCTTTCACTAGACTCTCTGCCACAGGGTGTGAAATCTCCCGGGAAAACGAATGCTTGATTGTGCAGTGAAAACAGAAAAAAATATAGAGAGCTTTGACTTCCCTGGGAGCTATCATACACTTTACACCCAGCTGTAAAGGTGGACAGTGGAGGAACTGATGAGATGTTAAGATGTCTCGAATGGAAATGCTCAACTGGAGCCATGTTTGATTCCTTTCCTCGTGTTTTATGAACACAGGTTTGTATTTTTGACTGTTTTGTCAAAGAATGATATGTCATATGTTTGGAAGAGTTTTAGAGCCACAGAAGCCTTAAAAAGCCTGGGCTTTTTCAGACTTTCAAACTCTATTTCGCTCAATTGCTCATTCCCAATCCACCCAGGAGCTGCTAGCCCCATTCATTAATGTATTAATGTGCAACTACACGTCGATGCTGTCTGGGTGCCAGTTTATTGGCTAACAGACAAGCCAGGGCTATGCCTCCAATCTGTGTGAAGGCTAATCCCAACACAGCGGCAGCGATGTGGAAGACGTTGTCGTTGACCAAGCTGAAGACTTTGCGGAAGCAGCCGTGTGGATGGATTCCCGCTGCAGCCACGCTGTCACTATCGTCTGCCAGAAGAGGACGATTCTTGCAACCCTTTCGCCTCATGCAGCAGCTGTCGGGCAGGGACACCAAGGTGCCGTTCTCAGTGGGCAGGAAGTTCATATGCTGGATAGCCCAGTCAGACACGAGCCAGTCGCGCCAACCATCGGCTCCACAACACTTCAAAGCCCTCTGCAGGCTGTCTAGAGCGTCGGCGCGACCTTCATCCTCTGTGTAACCCGCCACTGCTCGCTGCAAGCCACTGCGAAATCCACCAGCAATGTCTTCACGGTAGAAGAGGCCCGACAGTCCTGCTGCCAAACCGGCTACAAGTGCAGCAAGTTGAAAGAACCCATAAGCCCTTAGCACGCAGGGCAGGTTTGCAGCTACCCCCAGACAACCCAGGAAGCCCCAGGCGGTGATGGCAGCACCTGTGGACAGAAAGATGAGTGGGGCGTTGGGGTAGTGGTTGGCGGACAGCATCATGTAGTCCGCCAGGGAAATTTGAGCCCACACACCCAGGGTGAAGATAGCCAATCCAGCTGCCCAGAAGAGGCAGCTGAAGGCTAGGAGACCTAGACGCAGGAGGTGCATGACTCCCACTGGGCGGCAGCAGGGGGGGCCAGCAACCACAGGTGGAGGTGCAGGGGGCGCCAGGGAGGCTTCTGAGCACACGGACAAGGACAGACGTTGATGCTGCAGGCTGAGCTGCTCCTCTTGCCCTTGGTGCGGAGGCAGCAGGTAGCCAGGGATGGCAGAGGGTCGACGAGGAAGAGGAGGTGGAGTCAACAAGTCGAGGCTCCGTGGGGAAGACAGTCGTCGCACGGCTAGCTGCTCGTGCTCCCAGTCCAAAGCTCGTCTGCAGGGGCTCGGGCGAGCTGACAGCGAGTCATAAGGCAGTGCAGAGCTCATGATGCTCGCTTTATCTACTTGCCTCTCTCTCCGTTACACGCTCTCCCTCTCTCTTCCTACCTCTATCAGTTCCTTCACCCTCGTCCTCCTGCAACACACGGAGCACTCCTCCCACCGCTTTATGACTGTTTATTAATCCGCCACCAACAAAGCCATCGCCAGCTGGACTGTAAATCACATTGATGGGTGTCGCATTGAGTCGTTATCTGCATCCACAGCCGCCTTGTTTCCGCCTTATTTATCTCTTTATTTTGAGGGTCCTTTCCACCTGCTTGGTCACCAGTACTCCAAAGTCCTCTGCTGACAGTCACATCCCGACATCTGCCTGCTCGCTGCTGCCCCGATCAAGTGATTGCAGTGGGAATTGACCGAGAATCAACCGATGCACACCCTCTCTCGGTGTGGAGGACACATCCCTCTGACTTTTACTGTTTTCCATTTATAGAATAAATGACTCCAGTATCTGTGTAGTAAAAGCTTATTTTTAAAGTCTTAAAACACCCTTATGTACTAACTATGCAGAGTTTAACACTGAAAAATAAAGAAGAGTCTATTCTGCGTCATCAGAACTGCACTGATGTTTTGATTGCGGCACAAAAAAATCGTGGTGATGTATTCTGATGATGTTCACTAGAAAAAAAATGCATTTAAGATATAAAATGAGCAAAAGGCTAAAAATAGAAAACCATTCCCTCAGCTATTATTATTCCGCTTCAGTTAGTCGCCCATTAAACAACGGGGACAGTTTTATTCTGGTGATTCCTGCTTGGCACGGGCCCTGCACCAATCACCTACCTGCCTAGTCAGAGCTAATTAAAACCTCTCGGTTAATTAACCACATTCACCTGCCTCTTTTTTTCTAATAACGATAACCGTAATACTGACACCATGACAGAGAGGGGAATACCCAGAAAAACTGGATGGAAAAGACTACAGTCTCATTTTGTTGCACTTTCTAAGTCAGTTTCTCTTCAACTGAAACTTTCCCGTTGAGAGCGCTTGTATATAACAGGAAAACTTTTTTAAAAAAAATCTGAATATGTAAAAAAGTTTCAGCTCTCTCGATAACAAGCCACTGCTTCGCCCTAGAAACCTGTAGAGACAATATTTCCCCAAAAGCTGAAACGCTAAATCTTCAAACCTTAGGCAAATAGTTTTGGTGCTTGAAATGTTTTTTTTTTTAAAGTCTAACAAACTACAAAAATAATGTCAATAAAGGTGTACAGCAAATATCTAAAACAAAAGTTTTGAAATCCTAAAATATCAGCTAATGCTAGCAATCTTAGACTGCAGGGGTGCGACACACAGACACATATCTGCTCATTAGTGATAAGTAATAGACAAAAAATCTAGAATTTCACTCACCAAAACTGAAGCGTTTTTTGATAGTCCGTCCTCACAGCAAGCACTATATGCTTCACTTTTAAAAGGCACCAATGCCACATGCAAGGCAGAAGGTTCGAGGTGACTGAGGTGAGGCCTAGCCTGCACTGGTTGGAGCAGCATGTGTTGAGATACGTCAGTCAAAGAGGCCACCCCCTAATCCCAGTGTTCAATAACCTCCTTAGAGCCATTATTAAGGGGGAAATTACCTGTAAAGGACAAAGCAGTTTTTGTAACATGCTGTGGACGTATTTTGTGACGTCGTAATGTTGGGAAACATGGAGACTGACATGCTTCTGGAGCCAGCCTCAAGTGGTTATTAGAGGAACTGCAGCGTCAGTGCAGTAAATGGAGCTAACAAAATGCAGTCTGGTTACGCCCACAAATATGTTTTATTGTACTGAGTAGCAGAAGTAAAGAACAACGCCTCACACATCTTTTGTTTTAAATTCACCTTTGCAAGATAAAGGAGTTATGGGATGGTGGTCCGTGATGAGTGGCAGTGAATTCTTCATCATTAATATTATTTAACATTATATAGTTGTATTTACAGTGATGCGCTGAGGAGAACAACACTGCTTTCCCCAGAAAAATGGAATCTAGGTCCCCTTGCCACCCACATAATTTCTGTCCACTGTTGCACTGATATGACAGTTTAATTTTTGCTTGGGGCACAGGAGGGCCGGTCAGATTTATGGGAAGGACCAGGTTTTTATTTGCAGTAACCTCTGCAGCTGTATGTGGATGCAACCTATCCATAACTCAGACACCATCATTACGTTTGCAGATGATATGACTGTCATTGGTCTCCTAACCAGCAGCATAGAGAATGCATACAGGCAGGAGGTTCACAATCTGACATTATGGTGTTCTTAAAAGCGTTCTTCTGGATTACAAAGAAAAATCACGCACAGACACACCCCTGCACATCACCACAGAGCGCATCCTCACAAAATGCATGACAGTCTAGCACGGCAGCAGCAGCACCAAAGCTTGTGCACCACGTGAGGTCCACATAACTGCAATTTTGTCATAAAAGGTCTTGAATCATTGAGAGTTCTCAAATGTTTTATCGCAGTAGTAGAAAGAACGGCACGGGTGAACGCATCAAAAATGTAGTCTAAATTAGGGATTTATGTTTCCATGGATGATTCCTTTTTCAAATTATTTCCATCCAACAGCATCGGTTCAAATCAGCATTTGAGCAGTACTACCCAGAAAAAGGAGGCAGACAGCTTGCTTTTTACCACAGACAGCTGGAGGTCTGTGAAGGAAATGAGGCTATGTTTATAACACTATAACCATCAACTTAGTGACTCATTTAGTTTTATGTAAACTGCAGGCAGAAATGAAGAAGCCACATCACCTGCAGAATACATTTTCAAGGGCACCTCAACAGCTCCTTCAAAACAGAACAGCGGCTGGAGAATCTCCCTGTAGAAGCAGATGGTGTAAAAACATCATCCCGGGGAACACCACAAACTACTAAAACAAAGTTGCCTGTTAACATGGACAATTAAAGAACAGGTTGGGGTCTGGGGGTCCCTGATCTTGTCTTGTACATGGCACAAACTGAGACCCTGAAGGGGCAAAGCTGAAACAAAATGAGACAAACAGGACACAAAAGACCTAAATGAGCAACAAAAAGTCGTAGAGGGGTGCAGTAATGATCAATGAAAACAAAACGAGATATAAAACGAAAAGACACAAAATGGATACAAACTGATCAATTTAAATTGCTCATTTAGAGACACAAAACTACCAAAAATCTGCGTGTCAGCCTCTCTGTAAGATGAGTGGGGAGGACTTTTTGACGCGTGTGCCCAGAGGCCCGGAACTTTCATGATCCAGCCGTACCTGTTCAGGTTGTGTACGATCAGGTGTTGTACCGAAAACGCTTCAACTGTTTTACTTTGTTAATTCATTGAGGCATAATTGGAAGAAACTCACAACAAAGTGATGACTTACTAATAAGCAGAATTATCACCACAGATTAGGCTGGTGATTGTGACTGGAAACTTGTTTCTACATGGTTATAAAGGGAGGATGCACACGTCTCACCGCATTTCACGATAATGCATTCTGTCACTGCTGAGATATCAACCTCTGATTTCCTGTCATTGTTATTCATCACAAGACTGCACTCAGTAACCCTTTGAAGTCACCTGGCTGCGAAACACTGCCTTAGAGTGTAATGCAACCAGCAAAAAAGCAAACATTATGCACCTCATAAAAGCAGCATTTATTGCAGGACACGAATTTTAAATCTGATAACAAAGCGCTCCAAGAAGTCTCGCCCTTCTACGAGTGATGGTTTCTTTTTTTTGCCACCTGCTTGTCTGCTTTAGAAGATCAGAGAAGAGCCTTTATTTTCATTTAGCCTCCCAAAATAGGTGGACAATAGTACATTTGCAACACAGAAAAGGAAAAAAACCAACACATGCAGTGAAAAGGTCAACTAAAGGAACAGTTTTTGCTCACCTAAGATTTCCACTCATTTTGAACATAAATTTTCTGTCATGGAGTGAAAAAACTGAATATAAAAAGCTGAAACTATCAAAAAAATCTGTTTTTCATCTTATTATTAAGGCAGCTGTGGGCTTGTTTCTCTCCTGGGCTGCATAAATATATCTTCTCTTATTATATAAATCCCAATATCTAAACAAAATATACATTTTTCTTCATCATTCCGTTGACTTAATCTCTGATATGCGCTCATTTCATTCCTTGGTCTCCACAGACTGTGCCGTGTCTCCTTCGTCCTCATGTGTCTCCATGTGTTTTTTCAGTTTGGCCTTAGACGTGAATGTCGTCATGCACTGCTCGCAGTACGGCTTCACCCGCTTCAACCCGGAATGGCTGCGTTTGTGTCGCGCCAGCTCCGATGAGCTCTTGAACTTCAGCTCGCACGTGTCGCAGGGATACGGACGTTCCCCCGTGTGGATCCTCTGATGCAGCTGAGCCTCGCTGAGGGTGAGAAAGGACTTCTCACAGTGTGAACAGGGGAACGGCCTCTCTCCTGTGTGGATGAGGTTGTGTCTGGTGAGGGCGTATGGTTTGGTGAAGCCCTTCCCGCAGTAGGTGCAGGGGTAGGGGCGGGCACCGGTGTGGGAAAAGATGTGTTCTTGTTGAGTTTTCTTGCTCTTAAAGCGCTTGTCACACTGAGTGCAGGAGTACGGCCTGTCATCCACGTGTGACCTGTGATGTTTTGAGAGCTCACCCTGTGACAAAAAGCCTTTCCCACATTGAGAGCAGAGAAAGGGTTTCTCCCCAGTGTGCATCCTCTCGTGTCTGGCCAACACGGACACCAGGGTGAACCTCTTAGGGCAGTGGGAGCACTGGAAAGGCCTCTCACCCGTGTGAACACGGAGGTGTTTGATGAGCATGAAACGGAGAGAGAACCGTTTACTACACTGGTTACATTGGTAGGGACGCTCCCCAGTGTGAGTGGACAGATGCCTCTTAACGTCAGACCGCCGAGTGTACGTCTTCTCACAATGCGGGCATTTAAACTGACGCTTCACTTGATGCATCTGCCGGTGCTGAGAGCGTGCGAGGAGGGTGTCGAAGCCTTCGCCGCACTGCTGGCAGATGTAACGTTTGGTGGTGACGTGGGACTTCCTGTGCTCCAGCAGCTCAGATGAAGTCGGGAAACTCCGGCTGCAGATGGAGCACATTTGAGGGAGCTGGCTCTCCTGCGAGTGAGACTTTTTATGGTGGACAGTCAGCGTCCTGAGGTTAGCAAAGGAGCTCCTGCACAGCTGGCAGGTGAAGGAGATGGCCACGCCGTGATGTTTGCTCTCGTGCTTTGCAAGATCCCACGAGTGCTGGAAGGTTCGGTCGCACTGCGAGCAGTGAAACGGTCTTTCTCCCGTGTGAGTGAGCTGGTGTCTCCTGACATCCGACGTGCGGGTGAACGTCTTACCGCACGTTTCGCATGTGAGCGATCTCTGTCGGCCGTGAGACTGAGAAACACTCACTCCGCTTTCATTATCGAGCTGCTCTGCTTTTCTCTTTTCCGAGTTTCCTCTGGGGAAAAGTTTAATAGATGTAAATATTTCATCGGTGCTGGAGGGGGATGGTATAAATTTAACTTCTGAGAGAGTCCTGCAGGCCTCTGTGCGAACACTCTGCATGTGGAAGTGTGGAGGACTGTTCTCATCAGAGTTATGGAAAGGACACTGCGAGCAGGTGAAGATGATAGATGTCATCTCGTCTGAATCTCCTGCATTAAAATAAAGGAATAGTTACGTCAGTGAATTTATTTAAGAGGTCCAACATTATTCTCTTCTTCATATCTCATCACCTTTGTCAGATCCTTTGATGGCTATCACAGACGGGGCAGCTGATGCATCAGCAGTGCTCCTAGAGAAATCAAAACATTGTGGTTCAACGTTTAAAGAAAAATCTCTCAGGTTTTTCAAATTTTTGGAAACAACTGTGTCATAAACAAAAAGAAAAAAGAAGAAAGTGTAACAGGAAACCACAGATGTTTAGTAAAAATACTACAAATTGCAAGTACATAAAAAGCCCTAGAAAGTATTAGTCTGTCATCTTCTTGCTCTGGGATGCAGTTGTGGTCAGAAGTTTGCATACAGTCATTATGGGCATAAATGTCAGTGTAATTTTGGACTTTCAATGAGTTCTTTGAACTGTTCTTTTTCCAGGGTGGAATTATTTTACAGCATACATCTTTACTGACTGAAAAAGTTTTAAGTTATTTAAGATTTTCTCTACACCACACAGGGTCAAAAGTATACATACAGGCTCAACTATACACATATATATATATATATATATATATTTCTCTGCACCGGCATAAAACGGATTTGTTTGACAGCACTCATTGGATTGACCAATACTCAAAACAATGAGAAAATTCAAGGAACTCAGTGAAGATCTAAGAAGGAGAATTTTGGAGTTACACAAGTTGGATCCATTTCTAAACAGCTGCAGATTCCAAGATCATCAGTTCAAACAACTATAAATAAGTACAAGTTATTCCATTGTGTCACTAAGGTCTGGAAGAAGACCCAAACTGTCACCCTCAGATGTTCAGCAACAACCCAGGAGCCACCAAGGCTCAAGCCCGCCACGAACTCGAAACTGCTGGAGCACCAGTTTTATGTCAGCATTGACTGAGAGGGTGCTGACCAAGAAACAAGCTGCTATTCCGACACCTTGAAGTTCGACTGAAATTTGCAGCCACTCACACAGACAAGCCATCTTCTGGAGAAAAAGTTTTATGGTCAGACAAGACAAAGGTTGAGCTATCTGGCCACAATGATAACACTGTACCAATTGTCAAACATGGTGGTGGTAACATCATGGTCTGGGACTGTTTTGCTGCCAGTGGTACTGGTACACTGCACAAAGTGGATGGAATAATGAAGAAATTCTTCAACTTCACCTCAAATCAACAGCTGATGACTGAAAATTGAACACGACGGGGTGTTTCAACAGACAATGATCCCAAACACACATCAAAACTGGTTTTGGAATAGATAAAGCAGGCTAAGATTAAGCTTCTGGAATGGTTTTCCCAAAGCTCTGACCTCAACCCTACTGAAAATGAGTGGACTTAAAGGTCCACTGTGCTTAGTAGCCAGAAAACCAACCAATTTAAATGAATTCTACCAATTCTGCCAAGAAGAGTGATCAAATATCCAGTCAGAATTATTCACAAAGCTTGTTGATTGCTACCAAAAGTCTCTGGTCAAAGTGAAACTTAACCAAATTAACAAAAATATTAGTGTGTTTACATATATACACATATATATACACACACACACACTTTTGACTTTGTGTGAATTACAGAAAATCTCAAATAAATTCACACTTGTGCACCCAATTCTTGCATTTAAAGTCATTCAGAGAAATAACTGAAAGTCCAAAATTGCCATGACATTAATACCCACGAGTGTAAACTTCTGCCCACAGCTGTAAATGACAAACCACTCATATCTGTATAGTAAATATGCTCACGTGAGCACAGACTATAAACCAGGGGATCATCTAGCTTATAGCATGTGAATTAGTGAGCGTTAACACGCTGACAGGCAAATTTTGTTACCTTTGCACTGAGCCAGATTAGGTGCTCGACGGCAACTTCATATTTACCAAACAGGCATGAGGGTACTGACCTGCTTTATCTTATTTTCACCATAAAAGCTAATAAGCATATTCCTTACATTACCAATTAAATGAATGTTTCTGAATTAAAACTGCATTTTTAGGTTATAATAGGAATAACTTTATCCAAGATCAACATCACCAAATTAATCTGGAGTTTTTTGTTATTGGAATTTTGTGATGGTGTACTTTTATGGCAAATATATATGGATCAATAACAATTTTTTTGTACATTTTTGGTTCTTCACTATTTTCTCCCGCTGTCCTCTTTATTTTACACGTCTCCTGCCAACTCGGTGGAGTCTTCAGTTGCAGACGTGTGGATCTGCGCACATTTACCGACGAGTCAGACGGTTGTACTTCAGGAATTTCACTCTGGAATTCTGTCATTTCTTCAGCAGAAAACGAGTTATCCTTCAGGTCGGCACGTATATTTCCATCTATGCCTCCATTCTGGAAATCATCCATCTCTTCTTCTGCAATGACTTCCCGTTTCCTTTCAGTTTGGTCACTTGTTTCATGTCCGTCATGCTTTTGTCCTTCATCTCTTCCCTTTCCTGATTCAAGCTCATCATTTATGGATGACTGGTTGTTCTTTTCTATAAGTACTTCATGTCCCAGGCTTTCTTTCCTTAATGCAAAAGTTCTCGTCAAAGTCTCCAGAGCTTTAGCTACACCCACAGTCTCACTCGCTTCTTCAGCCCTCACAGCGGGAGCCTCCTCGCCGCCAACACTATCCGCACTTACAGCTACTATCTCCTCTTCATAGAAATCTGTCTGAACTTGAACTGCAGCTGACTCAATGATTTGCTCATCCACCTCAGGCGCTCCAACTTCCACTTCAGTGTAGACGGCCACCACGCTGTACTGGTCGGCTCCAGCAAAAGCGACGGGGTTCAGTATGTTAGCGTAGTTATGGATAGAGTCCAGTCCAACTGAGACATTTGTCTTTTGTGAAGGAGGGATCGATAACGCAGACATGATGCAGTTACCAATGGTGGAAGGAGGACCATCTGTCAAAAAGAAACATGATAAACTCATCAGCTACTACAAAGAGAAATAAAACAGAACTACTTTATGGTACAGTATGTAAACAAAATGTCAATACACCACACTTGGGAGAAGTGTGGTGAAGTGCCTTGTTAAAGGCAGAGGTCAGAGGACAATGACCAGATTGCTTCCAGCTGATAGGCAATAACAGTAGCTCAAATAGCCTCCCAAAGTATGCAGAAAAGAGTCTCTGAATGCACATGTTGAACCTTGATGCAGATGGGCTACAGCATCAGAAGATCACACTGAGTGGCGCTCCTGTCAGCTAAGAACCTTCTTTTAAATGTCACAGCCTAACTGAGTATTGCTGCTGACCATGTTCATCCCTTTATAAACACAGTGTACCATCTTCTGATGGCTGCTTCCAGCAGAATAATGCACTATGGCTCAAATCATCTCAAAATGGTCAGCAGATCTAAATCCTACAGAGCACCTTTAGGATGTGGTGAAATGGGAGATTCACATCATGGATGTGCAGCTGCCAACTAATCTGCAGCAAGTGTGTGATGCTATCATGTTAATATGGACCAGAAGAAGAATTAAGACAACTCTGAAGGCAAAAAGGGTCCAAGCCAGTACTAGTGTACCTTATAAACTGGCCAGTGAGTGTATACAACTGTAACTAATAATTATGTATATTATATATTATTGTATTTAGGTGTGACGTACATAATAACATTTGTTATTAAATAATTGCTTGACAAACCGAGGGACCGAGTTTATTTATATGTGCTGTTGTGATATTTTTGCCTTTTGTCACGAACTTTATCTCCAAACTGCTCGACCTGAGCTGTCCCTCCGATACACTCCCAGAAATACATGCGGTTTTTTAAAAAACATTTTATGTTTTGATTTTATTGCAACTTGTTTGCAATTATTACCAAACTAGGCATCTTTATAACTGAAAACTGATATTTCAGTAAGTGTTTCAGCGGAATGCATTTAAAATATTCCAAATAAGAAGTTTGTTTATACTGTATTTAGTTTGAAACAAAAACACAGAAGTAACAAAGGATGAAAAAACACCCTATGATGATTAATATGACCATATTGTAATTAGTAATTTGCTGATCAAACATGGTAAACACATTTTTTTCATGGTAGACAATTTGTAACAGATTAGCAGTGTCTAAATAAATGCAATTTTGTTAGTACAATTTGTGTTTTTTAACTTCTTTTAGCATAAAAAAATTAGAAATATACATATATTTTTTATCATAGACAAAGGTAAAAGTATAGGTTTTATAAACATAAATAAAGTCATAAAAAATAGATCATAAAAGACCACTCAGTCATTTAAGTTGATAAGATAGCTTGGTCACTTGAGGGTTGACATCCATCAGGTCACCTGTATCCCGCTTAGGGTTAATATCCACCTCTCTTCATGGAAAATTCCCTGCTTGGAATAACCAAATGGAAAATCCCATTAATGAATAACTGCAAGGCCAAAATGCATTAAGGAGAGTTCATTTGAAACATAACTTCCAGTTTCTGGAAATGTGCTTGTTTAGCATGTGGCTAAAGCCCAACCTAACCCCAAATGGTTTGCTGGAGATCTGGTGGGTGTTAAGAGGTTAGATAATTCAGTTTTTTTTATTTCTATACGTCATGGTGCGTGAGCGGACCATGTGGCTTGTCGAAGGAGGTTAGGACCCAGATGCAGGACTCGGCCGGTAAGAATGATGAAAGTGAGCAAGGTAAAAGAACAAACTGGGAGTTAAACTAGAAACATTAGGGATACAGAGAGCAGAACACAGCCAAGGAGACAGGGAGAGGCAGCCATCTGCTGCGACCAGTTAGGGGTGAGGGGAGGGAGACAGGACAAAGGGCAAAAAAAGTAATACAGGAGAGAGAGCCAGAGTTTAATAATTACTAACGATTAAATGCAGTAGTGGTGTATAAACACACAGAGAGTGAGAAGAGATGAGTGAAGAATAAACGCTCAATGCATCATGGGAAGCCTCCCCAGCAGCCTAAGCTTATTGCAGCATAACTGCAATAATTTTCATTTGTCTCCTGAATCCAAACTGGGAGCTGGTTCCACAGAAGAGGGGCCTGATATCTGAAGGTTCTCATTCCCCCCTTTTTTTAAACAAGTTATTGTATTTTTGACAAACGATCTACAGAAGAGTGCATAGAAATGAGATATCAGGCATTAAAAATATTAATAATAGTTAAGGAGAATCAAAGACAAACTAAAAAAAACAAAAATAAATAATTAATCCCTTGTGACCCGTCCGTCCCACCCCTAGACAGGAACTACAGTAGAGGTGATGGTGTCATAGGTGAAAAAATAAAAAGGGTGCAATTTACAGCTGAGAAGATAGGCAGATGTACATATCTAATGTCAAATAAATGAACCACTGCATGTCAGCATATAAGAGTGTTTACTTATATCAAGCATGTCTTCTTGTCAGCCCATTGCAGACTGTGAGGTTTTACCCATACAGAGCCTAAAGCCAGACCAGCATTTATTAAAGAGGTGTGGTTTCTTTTGAGATTGAACATAATTTTCTCTGACGCCACATATGAGGAAAGTTCTCTAAGCCACATGGATACAGTGTGTGTGTGTGTGTGTGTGTGTGTGTTATCTAAGCTTTTCCATAGCAAGGCAATGCACTTATTACCTGCAATCATGGCCAATTTGATGAACCTCACCTTCTTTCTTTTGGCAAGAGGTTTGCTGCAGGTTGCAAAGGTTTATGGCAGCTGTTATATGAGAAGGGTAGTGCCCTCACACACAGGGATTCCCAATCTTTATCGTTAGAAGTACAATTGCCCTTGTGGGTAGGTGTTTAGTCTCGTTGAGGGCCAAAATTCTATTATATGATAATGATAAATGCCTCTGGGGTCATCTTTTAGTATGCCATCAGCTGAGAGATGCTTTAGTGGATGGGAATTCCCTCTTTGAAGTCTATTAATTAAGATTCTAGATGTGTATTTAATAAGTGTATTATTCTTTAGAGTATGGTATGACTGGATAAAAGGAATGCCAGCGGCACAGCTGATGTGTGGCACTGCTCTATTTGTTTCCAAGCAGGGGGACTAATTTGCTCCATTTGCCAGAGCTATATAGCCCTCCACTGAGCAGCCCATTAATACAGCTGAAAGTCAGGGAGTTTCAGTCTTCCATACCGGGCAGTATTGAAAGGGTTTTCAATTTAATCCTTGGGACCTTCCTCCTCCAGATAAATGATGATATCAAACTTTGCTTCTTGAAATTTTTTTATGTATAGTTAGAGTTTAAAACAAAGAAATTTTGATAGGACATCACATTATATTTAGATAAGAATCCTGTGAGGGCAGGCATGAACGATTCAAGGTTGGTAAAGAACAAGATTATGTCATCTGCATACAAAGAAATGACATGATTCTCCCCTCCTACTTTGACCCCAGGTATAGAGGTGGCCATTGCAGGTGAACCCCTGTGATGGCCAGGGGTTCAACTACAATGCAAAAATGTATGGGGGAGAGAGAGGGCAGTCTTGCCTGGTACCACACGACAGGGGGATAGGTGGTGAAATATCAGTTTGTTTATATTCTGGCAGTAGGGTCATGATATCATCTTTAGTATATTAGAGAGAAAAATGTAAATTATTGTGAATACTGCTGCAGTCGACTAATCCTTTCAGCTCTACTCACATGTAATTTTCAGGAGTCCTGAACTTTTGTAGCACTGGTAGATTAAGCTCAGATCCTCAGATGATGGCTGAACGCATGCCTCCAAAACAAAAGGAGCCGAGCCGACCCAGGCTGCAGTCTGTAATCGCAGCACAGTGTTAAAACAACCTCCCGCAAATCACCTGAAACATCTGTGTTTTCTGAATGAATACCTGTTTTAGGTCTGGTACTGGAAACAGCTTTTCCAGCTTTGAGAGCAGATCCCATAATAACATATGTAGCGCTGAGTCATACTGCGGACCATATTCCACTGGGAAAACTTCCTGTGAGAGATAACAATGTTATTTTTATTCAGAGTGCTTTCAAACAAAGATATGACTTAAATTAAAACGTGTCCTACCTGAAAGAAATACGCCCTCTCAATTGGATCTTTCAGCAGACTCTGAACCAGAGCGATAAATGTAGACTCTGTTGTTTTCACCTCTGCATCCCTATACTGAAACAAATTAAACTGATATTCATTAAAAGGGTACTGAGGACACTTTATTTGATCTATTATTTAACACACTTACATCTGTGTTTTCAGAGGTTAACGGGAGTCTATCCAGATGGCTCTGGATCGCTTGAGAATCAACAGAACCGCATGTCGAGCCTTTGCAAAGCTCCAGTATCAACTGAAATATCAACAAACTGAGTTTTTACATAAGTAACACATCAAACACGTGGACTGCGTGTGATCCAAACCACCCCCTCACCCTCGCTCTGAGTCCGAGGATGAGCTGGGCTCTCTGCCTGTGGCTGATCAGACCGGGGATAGCCTCTGTCACTGTGAACACGAACTCCTGCAGCTTCTCATAGTTCATCACATCTTTCTGCTTTGCAAGCTGCCACATGGAGGCAGACAGAAGCTGCAGAGGGGGCACCAGGAGGCGGAGGGATGAGACAGGCAGGCTTGGATCTGAAACATGAAGGTGTAATGTAAGAAATGGTCTTTGGAGGGCAGCAATCAGCTTTAAACTCCAGCACTCACGTTATAACAACATAATGTAATTTATTTAACTCTGGGCTGTTGATATTATTGAGGTAATAATTTTCTCAGTTAAAGCAATGGCACATCTATATTTTTCCCTATAGTCAAACAGCCATAAGCTTGGGAACCTGAATAATTGCTGGACAAACCTAAAAAATAGGAGTTTTAAATTTGGAACCTGGTAATAGATATGCAGCTGCGGGTTAGACCGCAGGATAATGAAGCATAATACTTACCAAATTAATTATAAATCACAACATAACCCATTTTTGATACAAAAGCTCAAGTTTGTCAGCTTGTGCATGTCGTGATTCCTTTAAATAGCCGGCCCCCGCTAACTGTGTGACTGACATAAACATAGCTTACTTTAAATCGCGGCTGGTTCACATTGTCACTGTACCCACCGCTTATTTTCTTCGTAGACCCGTGAACCTCCATGCGTGTACTGCACCTATCGTGGTGTCAAAAATTAGGTGTTAAGTTGTGTTGTTTTAGTTCGCGGCTAACATGCGCTGTTGGAACGCAAACACCGTTTCCTTAATGCCTCTACCGCGCTTCCGCTTTCAAGATAAAAGTATCAAAACTGAGAGGAGACTTACTTACTTACTAACTTTACATAGTTATTAGATTATATTTATTGGGAAGATAATATAGGATATACTTTGTTTATCTTAAAGGTTGGAAAATTCCTTTGTTACAGCAGTTAAAAAATAGTTAAACTACTTGTTCTTCTTGCCACAGTGGCATTTGAAGCAAGACTTCAAAATAAAAGACAAACTTACGCTTGTAGTTGGTGACGTCGGGACGCGACTACGCAGCCGACAGTCACATGAGGCGTTTCATAAATGCAAATGCAAACGCTTTAATGAACCGTTTTCTGTCTTTTTTGCGGTGAAAATTCTTGCTACTAAATTTGAAAGTGCACTTTAATCTTCAGCGATCCAACATGGACGAGGACGGGCTGCCCATTGTGGGGTCTGGAGTCGACCTCACCAAGGTTGGCGTTTGAATAGTTAGCTAACGTAGCTATCGCAGTAGCTGGTGAGGAAATGAAAACAGGCACAAGCAGAGCTGTCTGATTCATGTTTTGTTTACACAATAAGACAATATTAATACTGCTAATGTTTATCTGTGATCGAACCCTAGCAGTTAGCAGAAATGACTGTCACAAGCTGTTTTTCAAGTTCCCCGATAAATTTGTGATTCTGAAGTCCACATTTAACCTTTACAAATACGTTTTCTCCTTCTTTCTTTCATTTTCTAAAATGTATTCGTTTTAGTAAATATTCTAAACGACATCAGCTAATTTTAAATGTAATTTTCCCAATGTGAAATATTATAAGAAGTATATTTTATATTCAGCATGTGAAGTTGGCTGTGAACCACTGTCAGCATGTTAAACTTGTAAAAAAAAAAAAAAAGAAAAGAAAAAATTGGACTAGGAGTTGCTTCATGTCCACACTCTGGGTTCCTCCGCCTCCATTTTTGAACTCAGATTCCTTTTCCTGTGCTTTCTTCAGGTTCCTGCGATACAGCAGAGAAGAATTGTTGCCTATCTCAATCAGTTCGTCGCACACACGGTCCGCTTCCTTAACCGCTTTTCCACAGTGTGTGAAGAGGTTTGTTTATCATCTTTTCTCAATACTTCTGCTGTCATCATGAAGCAAACCATCTCTCTGACACTTAAGTCCCGAACTGTCCAACTTCTTCCCCCAGAAACTTGCAAACATATCTCTACGCATACAGCAGATAGAAACCACCCTGTGCATTTTGGAGGCCA
Organism: Cichlasoma orientale; assembly: GCA_034780415.1. Classification (NCBI taxonomy): domain Eukaryota; kingdom Metazoa; phylum Chordata; class Actinopteri; order Cichliformes; family Cichlidae; genus Cichlasoma; species Cichlasoma orientale. Next base: position 370,523 of record JAVDPK010002764.1, on the reverse strand, counting down.
AGGTGAGCTCTGAGACCTCTGCATGCACTCTGACTGCAGATAATGCCACATTATATGTATATTTCATGCCTGTTTGCTTGATATTTATGGAGCAATGTTGTGCTCTGTGTAGTTGTCTTCCATTCCTGGACTGGAGGATGTCACAATTGAAGGAGTCGGTCAGCAGCAGACTGCACAGGCCAATGGACCCATCAACCCCAGTCCGAGCCAAACAGAGAGCCCAGCAGCAGGGCCTATTCAAGAGGTAGACGCACAGACTCATGCACCTTCACACATAGCTTCATCCACCTGCACTGAACTGCAAAGCCAGGATGAATTTTTAACTATTTTAAAAATAAACTTGTGATAAGACAAAAATTGAAAGCACCTTCAGAACCACCTAATTAGCACTTTATGTTTGGTCTGTTCAGTCCATGCTAAACTTGACAGTCGCGCAGTGACAGAGGGTCTCATGTGTATTTGGAGCTTTTCCTCTCTTAGTCAATTTTTCAAAGTTATAGGTGCAGGACTCCCAGAGTGCAGTGAGATGATGCCCCACCACTAGATGAAAGAGTATTTCCATGTAGCTTAATCTGGCTGAAATTCAGCTGTTGGTAGAGTAACTATTTGAATGCAGGAGAGCCCGTAAAGACAAAACTAAGTGGTCGGAACTGTCAACACCTCGAAAGTTGCTGGTAGCCAATTGCCTTTAAAAGCCACAGTGCATTTTTTTTGCCACAGCTGTTGAAGATAAGTGAACCTTTGTTATTCTTTCTTTTTGGAGAAATATAATTCCTCATATTTTAGTGCATTTAATGAGCTGCAGCTCTGTTACTGAAGTGAAAATCAAAGAACTCGAAAGCAGGAATCTCTCACTTGTATCTGCTTGTGGAACACCGCTAAAAACGAGCCACATGAAATTTGTTTATGCCTGAAGAAGGCTTGTGTACTGAAATGGGTATATACACCTCAAACAAAAAAAACCTGACTGTCCACTCGTACTCGAATACTTTTGTCAGCGTCCTTTATCCATTTCAGATTTAAAGTCCTTCATTTCGAGGCTCTTGTCCTGAAAGATTTAGAGGAACATGTAGCAAAGTTAAATTTGAATTCATCCTTTTACAGCTGGTTACTCCTTTACATGTTGTTCTACCACATAAGAGTGTAGAGAGAGGGAGAGGGCAACCAGTCTGCAGAGAAAGAGTGCAAAACAGAGAGCAGGGACTCATCTAGGTAGAGCAAGATGTGATGGATGAGTAGAGGCCAAAGGAGATAAACAGGCAAAGGTGGTCACCCCCATAGCCTCTACTATAAGGGTGCCACAGGACTCAATCTTCAGACTGTTGCTGTTTAGTGTATACTTCAATGATTTTCCATCTGTGTGTGATGGCACTGAAACCTTGATGCATGCTGTTGCTGTGTGCTGTTATATGCACATGGTAAAGACCTTGAACAAGTTGCTGCTAGGTCCTCCACAAGCAGGGACTGTAGTGTGCCTAAGTAAAGCACTGCTTTTGTGCATTTGGCTTTTTCCTATAGAGCAAATAAAGCTTGGAATATGCTTCCAAAGAATTAGAAAATTTGTACATATTTCCATATCTTCTGTCATAATGTGGAAAAATGTGTGGATAACATTTTGATGCACTTACATTACGTTAGTTTGTGTGTGTGCATATGTGGGTATCTGTTTTTAACTGCATTTCACTTCTTCCATGTCATGTTGCAGCCTGCTCAGACTACACCAGAAGCCTCAGCGACGCAAAAAGCAGAAGCGGCTGCAGAGAACGTCATGACAGTGGCCAAAGACCCGCGTTATGCCCGATACCTGAAAATGGTTCAAGTGGTGAGTGATTATTCCTGTCGCTGCACTGCTGTAATTAAATACATCCCGCTTTAGTTTTGAGCCTTAAAATCGTGTTTCATCCGCGACAGGGGGTTCCAGTGATGGCCATCAGGAATAAAATGGTCATGGAGGGTTTGGATCCTAACCTGCTTGAGTGAGTGTTTTTTTTTTTTTTTTTTTAAATTACCGGTGTTATCCTCTTCTAATCAACTTTGCTAATAAACCGATAAATAATACGTGAATCCCTCTTTGCCGACCGCAGCACACCGGACGCCCCCGTGCCCGACTGTGGAGCGAAGAGCTCGGAGGACCAAGATGCTGCTGCCAACAGCTCTGACAGTGAATCATCCTTCAGTGACTGAGATCACTCATTTGTCCTCAACACTGCAAAGCTTCCTCATCCATCGCCGTGTGCGCTTCTTTAGGCCTGTAGCAAGGAAGGGTACGAGGTGGCTGTAAAGGGCTACGAGTGAGGAGGTGTGAATGTAGGTGCCTAAAACAGGAAATCCAGCCTGAGTGATTGTAGTTTCAGTTTGAAAGAGCTGAAGTGGTTCTCCTGTTTGGTCAGTGACCGTGATTTTGATAATTAGTATTTTTTTTTTTTAATTTTTTAAATAAATGACTCTTTAACAAGAGGAAATCATTTTTTTTCCTCTTAATTATAAGCAGCAGTCAGAAGATGACAGTAGCAAGTGTTTTAACGAAACCAAACCATATCACATAGAGGTCTTCTGTGGTAGTGGCACCACTCTCAGTCTAATGCCTGAAATGCTGCATTCACACCAACTGCAATGAATACAATCACACTGGAAAGCCTCAAACAGCCAGCAGGGTGAGGCGGCGAGGAAGCGATAGCTGGACTCAAGTTACAGTAACATGATTTTAGAACATAACTTAGGGTCCCACAATTTTGCTGACGTTCCTCTAAACCTTTTTTTTCCTGTCTCTATCTAAAAGAGAGGTCCAGTCCTACAGCTAGGATAGTTTCAAGCGTGTCCTTCGTGTCTGCTTGTCGGCGGCATCGAGGAGAAGCCCGGCTGCAGCAGCATAAAGTGAATTTATAGGCAAAGTTGAGATATTTTAACTGCTCCCCTCAGCAGCTTCAGTGCTATGGGAGCTTGTTTGCACCACTGAAAACAGCATGAACTGTTTAACTGCATGTAATTCGCATTTGGTGTGAACGCACCGTAACGGTTGCACTCATCACTTGGTAGTTCTGTCTTTTTGTTGCAGATTCCAGATAAAATGGGAAGAAAATGTTATTGTTGGTCATGTGCGTGTTGAATACGTCCATGTGTATGTGTTTGTAGCTGGTGTTCGGGAGTAAATCAGCTCTTGGAGCTCACACAGAATGCTTGAAATGTGTGTTTTCTCTCTATTTTTGAAGAACTGTATTTGTTTAATTATTAAAAAAAATAAGACAGAAGTCGAGGTGTAACAGTTCTGATACAGACTGAAATTATTATATATAGTGGTTCAGCGACACTCAAGTGGATTAAACCAAACAAGTGGCTGTGGAGAAAATTCAGACTCCATTGCTCACGTACTGCAAATATAATTGTTTTTTAAGTTCAAGCTCAATTTAATAACTTGTAACAGTCAAAATATTTTTCTTTGTTGCAGATTTATTGAAAAAGGTGTTAGTTTTTATGACTCATTTCCAAAGCTGCAGCTTGATGTTTGATGCAGAAAAATAACTGAGCCACTGAGTACTAATTGAATACTAATGCACTGCCTGTGCAGTTAATCATTCCAATCATATGCCTCTTGACCTTCGGCTGGATTATTTTGCGGAGTATCAGTGTTTTACGCATTAACCTCTGCTGCTATAAAGAGTCAGCAAACTTGCACTAAGAGGTTACAAGTTACCAGTTTTTAGAAGTGTATGAACTGCAGTTTTTTTTTGTTTTTTTTTGTGGTGATGTTGATTGTAGGAAGTGAGACTCATCACTGTGTGGCTCAGAGCGTGTGGGTACATGTCTGAGAATGGATACTCTAGAGTCAGAGAGAAAGCGGGCCAAGATAATAAGATTTCCTCGAGTGGATACATTGTAGTGGTGAACGTGTGGAGTTGTACGTTACTAGAAGAGCACCCTGCTGGATCTGCGATTGTGTCTGTAATAAACACCCATACACTTTTTTTTAAGTGTGCTTTTATTCTTGAGCTCACCTGTGCATTAAAGTCTGTGCCAAACATCATTTTACAAGCAAAAGTACAAAAGTTCAGTAAAAAACCCCTCAAACATTTCCCTGTATAAAAACACTTGTAGTGAAATAGTTACAGTCTCTCTAGATTACAGCACAGGATCATTTTTTTCCTTCAAAGTACAGTACGTTTATTCCACCTGTGGACAGCAGTTCAGCAGAAGTATTGTAGCCTTCTGACCACCTTTAACAGCATGGAGACCTTACATGTATCTGTCTGAGTACAACACATTAAAGGTAATTCAACTTTCAAGCAGCCTTCCAGTGTGTTACTGTGTTCCCTTGTGTCATTTCAAGTGAGTTTTGCGTATTAATCCCAAATTTGTCTCAGTGATTTCACCTGTAGCAAGCGCTTGGTTACAGTACTGGCTAAAACAGTGGTTCTCAACTTCAGGGTCTATTTTCTCCAAACATCTAAAAAGGGAAGAACTTGAAGAAATAAATTACACCAGCTGCAAAGCCAAAACTTTATCACTCCACCCATCTTCTAAAGTCATATTTCAAAGGTGGGTGCAGTCTCACACCCTTTACTCGGCGCTCTTCATGTTTTTTGGCTGCACATATCTTCAGACTCAGCACATCTGTAATGGTCCACGACTCCATGTTACACGCCAGCAACCCAAAAGAGTTGACAAAATATCTAAAATTACTGCCTTTTTCTTACTAGATACAAGATCCATACTTGGTTCCAGAAACATTCATTCCCTTTGTAACTCTGATTTTGCCTTGTCTTTGGCTTTAAACTGTTTTTCTAGTTCTCTACATGTAAACGAACTAAAAAAATATATTTTTGATCCCAAAACTTTGCTTTAAATTTTAACAAATTTGTCGTTTTCTCACATAATGCCAGTTAAACTCGTGACGAGGGGCTACAAGTGAAAAGCCCTGCTGAACAAACCTCCATAATTCCAATTAGCTTTATTTTGGTTCATATTATTATTGGAATTAAATTCCAAAAATGAGCCCAATTCCTGCTACTAAGTAGCCTAATTCCCATTGCCTGTATGAAAATTCCCATCCGTACCTGCAGCACAGATGATGTAGGAGTGGCAGCAGAACATAAGCAGTATACAGTACCTGATATCAGACACAAATGTCTTATTAGACTCAGTTTTCATTAGTCAGCAATGTGGAGTGGACAGATTCATCCAAAAACCAAAGCTCTGAATCGGAGCATCCGCAGCAGGAGTGTTTCCTCCTTCATTTGATGTCACAATAATGTCATAATCCGCAAAAAAAAATTATATAACAGGAAACTCTTCTGCACAAAACCACCAACTAACATTCCTATATTTTCAGTCTAAGGTCAGACTGCCATGTAGCCACAGACATGAGCTGTATACTCATTTATACCCTGTGTGTGTGATCATGTGTTCACAACGTGATTAACTTCTCCTATAAGAAGCCACAGTTCTCACAGGATGTGTCATGCTGGTGTGGCAATAGCAAAGTGCAACGTTAACAGGCAACAATAAGTACACTTTAGTCTGTATATATATATATAAAACGTAAAGATACAGTATCTGCTTAGTTTTTCTTCTGTCATCTTGTACTCGACAGGCAACCAGTTGTACAAAAAATGTATAAATACAATTAAAAAATAAAAAAGTATCTACTGTATTCTACCAAAATTTCAGTCAGTGGAAAATGAATGTGTACAAAGATGCATACAAAACTTACATAAAATACTGATATTTATCTTGCTGGTAAAAATGTTCAAGACTACCCCTCAAATTCTGTTTCCACCCGTAAGGTAAAGAACTGTAGGAAATAAAAAAAAGAGAGAAGAATTTTAGCTAATGAATAAATGCATATTAATAAAAAAAAATACTGTGTTTGATAGTCTGACACTTACTTTGAAATCATGAATGTATGTGAAGAAGAAGAAGACGAAGCTGAAGGCAACGATCCACTCGCATACCGCGCTGGCTACATGGAAGGGATAGTCCTGGAAGACGGAAGCCGACACTTACATCAGCACATTTTATGCTCCTATTAATTTGTTCTCTATAAATGTTGGAAATCTGGAAAAAGATGTAAAAATTTCCAACTTTTTTCCTGCATTCCTGTCCAATGAGCTCAAGTATCCTTTTACAGACCCCACCCACTAGTTCATTGTTAGAATATTTCTTTATGCAATTATTGTTTGATATGTTTAGGTACCATTGTTTAATATTGAAGCTCATCATCCCACCGTCAGCACAGATAAACAGCAGATATTTCCTCTGCTGTTACTTTTCAGACTCTTGACTTCAACATGTGGTTTCTGGTTGTTCCAGCTGACTCATGATAATGGGAAGTTTGTGCTATGTGGTCAGTTTCATGTAATTCTGATAGTAAGTTTCCCAAAAAAATAATCACTGACATATTGAGAAATGTTTGTAAGTGTATGTAACATTTCTCCCCCCCCCCCCCCAAAAAAAATTCCCAAATTACTGAAAACTTCTGCTATTACTCCTATTAGTGATCAGGTTCTACTAATGATTGGCTCTGCTATCTGTGATCTGATGCATCATGCTGACACACTGCGGCCTACCTTGTCATCCTCGTGTCTGTGCAGTTCAGTTTGTTTCACGAAAAATGCGCAGATGACAGCTGAGTTATCCGTGAAGGAGAATGCAACACTGGTTGGAATCACATGCACTGGTACAGTGACGCTAATCATAGTATTCTGCATGTCATGCATTCATTTTAATATACAGTCAAAAATCAGCAGGTCTTAAAATTATTCAAATACAACCTCAAATGAGCAACAACATATAATGTTACACTGTCATTGTTACTTTTAAAAAAAATTAAGCCAAAATGCAGAAGCAGCATGTGAAAAACTAAGTACATCCTTACTGCTTCCACAGGAACTTAGAGAGCAAGTCAGCCAGATGCTACTAATCAAATGATTAATTGATCATCAGCAAATGTGATCACTTCTATAAAAGCAGACGTGTTTGGCATTTTCTGCTATGTGTTAACACAATGCCACAGTCTTCCCAGGAGTGGACATCCCAGCAAATTCAGCACAAGGTCAGACCGTGTGATGCTCAGAGAAACTGCAACACACTATATCGGAGACGCCACAGATCTCAGGCAGTATGTTAAACGTTAAAGTTCACGACAGCACGGTTAGAAAAAGACTGAGCAAGCTGAACAAGTTTAGCTTGTTTTGAAAGGCTTCCCGGAGAAAGCTTCTTCTCTCCAAAAAGAACCTTTGCAGCACGGCTTAAGTTTGCAAAGCTGCATCTGAACAAACTACAAGACTTCTGGGACAATGTCTTTTGGAGAGATTATGCCAAAGTGAAGATGCTTGTCCATAAAGCACAGTGCCACATTTGGTGAAAACCAAACACAGCATATGAGAACAAACACCTCATAACAACTGTCAAGCACGGTGGTGGATGAAATGCTGTTAAAGGTGGTTCTACAAGCTGCTGAATGTGGGAAGGCACTTAGTTTTTCACACACTGCTTCTGCATTTCTTCTTAATGTTTGTTATGTAAATAACGACAGTGCAACGTGTCACATGTTATTGTTAATCTGAGGTCGTATTTAAATCATTTTAAAACCTGGGAAGGGCCAGATCTTTTTTATTATTATTATTATTACAACAGAAAGAGCATCACAGAGCTAAATCACACAGACTCAGTGAAGCACTTTAAAGGATTTGAACCCTCAGAAAGGATACTGGGAAAGAATGCCACAACAGCAAGCGAGGTGATGCTGACACGCACACGAAACACATTCTTGGAGGACCCGAGTGGATATTCATAAAATGATATAATACACTGGATGATAATGTACACGATGCCACAGAAAAAAAACATCATTGCTCCACAATCATGAACTACTTGCACTGCCGTTTCCTGCAACCAAAAACAGAAGAAAAGGTGCCATTTGTAATTATACCGAATTAGTTTAGTGGGATTTAAATGCTCAGTGAATGTGAGTACATACCTGGAAAGTAGCAACAACGCACATGCCAAAGCAGGAGATCTCACCAAACCAAAGAGCAGTTTTGTTGCGGCATGAGCTCACATCGCATCTGTTGTCCTCCCTCAGCTTGTCCACATGCTTGTATCTGGCGTAAATAGTGGCTGCACCTGTTCAGAAGACACGCAGAGAGCGTTTGCAAACTTGCACGTTCTTGTTTTTTTTTTTTTTTTTCCTTCTCCACCCTAACTCATGCATTGCGCTTTCATTTTCTTAAAAAGCGGAAATGTGAGAAGCATGTTTGGGAAGCTTGCTTCCTCCCTCGGGAAAGCCCAGTTTTGCCTAAAAAGAGTTCACAGTTCACAGAGATGACACTGCAGATGTTCACACTGGAATTTCAAATACCTGCACATGCAGAAATAAATGTCATCAGACCAAAAATGCAGCTCTCTGGGGGGTTGACACCTGTGTCACTGAAAAAAAAAAAAAAGGAAAAAGAATAAAGACCTGTGCAGATAGAAAATCGCGACTTCCCGTTATAAGAGACGATACGCAGGTTGCGTTTTGTCCGATGTTAAAAATTTTAGTTGCCTCTTCGTAAAAGTCTCGTGTTAAAGACAGAAGTGAAAGATCTGCGCAGGTCTCCTAAAATAGACAGATGTGCAGGCAGCATGCAGCTGGAGTTTGGGTACCAGCCAACTTAACGCGGAGGAAAACGAAACTAAGACATTTTCTCAGGAAACTGAATATGCTTGTTTTTATAGCTCTAAATCAGGTTAAGCGTAACTGAAAAGCGGGTTTATACGAGCTCGTTTCAGGCATGGATAAAACTTACCTTATGTATGGGAAGATTACATCGACGTGATTGTTGTAGATCGCAATGATATAAGAAACAATGAAAGTAGCGGAGGAGCAGACGACCAAGAACGCTGGCAGGGCGCACAGCCCTTGCATGAACCAGTACATCTCCGAGAGTTGTTGCGCCGAACTTTAAGCAGACTTTCTCTCAAGTAGGTACGCGCCGCGTAAACAGAGCCATGCGAAGAGAAACGCTGGTCCGGGAACAGGGCGGTCAGCTGCCGTCTGAGGTCTGTTACCGACGATCACATGCGACAATGAACTTGAACCTCTGCCGATAAGCAGTATATACAGTATACAGTAGCCTATGACCCACAGCGACTCCCCGCGGGGCCGACCTGCGCAAATATGAGCACGATGAGCGCTTCCTTCTTCCTCTTTATGGTTCTTTCCTGACTCCCCCACCACCCGAACAAAATACCATGCTAATGAAGAAGTCTTTTTAACTTGGTTTGGAGCAACAGTCTCCTTCCAGTCTTTGTACCTGACCGTTTATAGAAGAACATTTCTTAGTTTGTTTGTTTGTTGTTGTTGAACCACTTACAGTAACATTGACCTGGATCATTCAAGCATAAAAATAAACCTAACTCAAGGGATGAACCGGTGTTGTATCTACTCATAACAGACATACATAACATAAAGCAAAACACATCGTTAGTCTTTAGTTGAAACCATGAAAAATGCCAAAGATAACACTTTGAAAGGCATGAAATAATATTTTTTTGCACCAACAAGGTGATTCCCAAAGAGCTATTAGCCCAAAACCTGGCATATCTGCATGGTTTGCAGCGTGTTCTTAAAAATAAATACACATAAATACAAATAAAAATTTAAGAAACTGAACACGTGGAGGAGAAAAGAAGAAGTGTCAGGCCTTAAAACTTACCTACAGCTGATTAACAGTTTCTGAAAGTCATGTGCTTAAGAAATTGGAAACATTTCAGCAAAGACCTGAAGTATGCCAGATTACACAAGAACTGGACTGAAATTCTGTGACAGCAGGTCTTACTGAGTGATGAATCCAAATGTTTTTTTCAAATGTTTGTCAATTTTGCACAGAAGAGGTCAGAGAGGGGTGCAGCAGTGAGCATCTGCAGCCGTAAAACATGGAGGAGGCTCCGGCACGGTTTAGGCTGCGTTCCAGGCAGTGCTGTTGGAGATATTGTCAAAATTGATGGAATCATGAACACAGAAACGTACCATCATAGTTCGATCCACCATGCAATAGCATCTGGAAAGCATCTGATTGGCAACAGCTTCATTTTGCAGCAAGACTATGATCCAAACACACTGCCAATACAGTAAAAGCATATCTCATGGAGTGGCCTCTGCAGAGCCCGGAGCTCAGAATTACTGAAGCAGTGTGGGAGCATCTTGACAGGGAACGGAACAAAAGGCAGCCGACATCCAAAAAAGAGCTTTAAATGTCCTTCAGGAAGCCTGGAGAACGATTCCTGAAGAAGGTGGTCACACTAAATATCGACTTTCAAGCTGGTTAGAATTACTTTTGCCTCATATGCTCTATTTCCAGGTGCGTTTGTTTCAATAAACTGCTGAAGCTATGTCCCATTTTCCTTCCAAAATATAAAGAAATCAGGGGTTCAGACTTTCGTTTTTTACACTGTATCACTCCCTCTCTGTCATGTGCATGCCTGTGTGAGTGTGTCTAAAGTAACTATGCTTATCTCCTCCCAGATTCCAAATTCCAGATTCCATTGGCACGTCTGGGAACTGGACTAAACCCTCCAAAGAAATAGAGACTTAAAACCCACAGTTTGAATCCCTGCTTCAGCACCTGTCTGAAGAACCACTCATTGTCAGTCTGAGTAAGTAAGTGTTCATTAAAATCTTTGGACATTTTCCAGCGCGTCTTGCCCTCGAGTCTTTTGCGCAAGCTGTGACAGAACTAAACAGTATAAAGCACCTGAAATGCTTCCGTTCATCTGTGCCAAACCGGATTTACTTCATAGTTTTTACCCAGGAGTCGTCATAGCTACCTGACGGAGATGAAAAACGAGTTAATTTTAGCAGCTTCGTTTCACGCTTCCTCATATTTGCTCTGCATTTTTACACTCTTTACTCTCCTACATTTAAACAGGCAAACACACTTTAAACTATCGAACCGCACAACATAAAAGTGAACAATAAAAACTGGTTGCATTATTTCTATCATTATAATATAAATTATTATTTTGATTGCCACTCCCATTGCACTGTCCTTGAAAAGCTGCACATGTGACATTTGAATGAAGCGCAATAATATTTGAATACAGTGCATTTCATACCCAGAGAGCAAATTAAATTAATTTTTCCTTCAATCTGCGAAGAGCCCAATAACAAAGTTATAAGCAGATTTTTGGAATGTTTTTGGTAACTTATTTTAAAAAATAGATGGAAATATATTATTTAAATGCAGCAATTAGTATTTTTAAGGCTCCTTTAAAGCATTCGTGTTATGATTTTTTTCTTGGGAATTATCCCACAAGCATGGCACATCTTTCTTTTAGTTTATTCTTAGAGCATTCAAGCTCAACGCACAGCCTTTTCAGGTGTCTCCAGAGATCCTCTGCTGGGTTTATGGTTCCCTGTTTGTCCAAAGTCTCAGTTAGACTAGGAGGCAAAATCTATGCATGGGTGTGTTCAGCCTCCCTGTGAATGATTTGGTGGAACATTTGCAGCACCTGGATCTAGCATGGCACCTACAGTTAGCTGAAGCTTGCTCAACAAAACAAACAAACGAAGCAATTTGTGTAACCTCCTCAGTATCAGTCAGAAGCTTTCATGTGTACTAATACAGTAAATTTAGATTCTTTCCTGTTGTGCAGTTGTAACAACAATAATATGAGGTTAACACAAGAAACAGATGGAATTGCCTTGGCACAGCATGTGGGAGCATTGGTAATGATTTCCTGTGGATGTTTCTCAGTAGCCCCGTACCATCCCACTGGAAAAGATTCTAGATGTTCCTCCACTATAAAGAACGTCACTGGTTGCAAACCTGTTGCGTTTGAGGGTGATGAAGACCTCTGTTATGTGGCACTGAAAGTGCCGCAGACATCTGTGCCTTTACATCATCCTTACTAGCAGGACTCTGGAGAATTCTCCTGACTTCATGTGCAGGTGTCACGCTTCATTTCCTTCCAGCCTGCAACATTCAGTACATTTCGCAAAGATTCCCCACTTCCTCCTGCCTCCTGTTTGTGGTGCTGTTCTTACACTCCAGCCGCCGTTGTTGCTGTGGCGTCGCGCTACATTAAACTGGAACCTAGAATGATGATAATAATGAAGATGATGATGTGGTTTGACCTTCGTCAGACAGAATACAGGAACTGAGGGAGAAATGCTTGAAATGCAATAAAGCTTCCACTAATGAAGTTGATGTTCTGGTTTCAGGAGTTACACAACATGAAGAAACCACAATTTTTATTTTCATTCTTAGTTTAAGTGGTGGTATGACTTGTAAATCAGTCATGAGACTTTTTTTTTTTTTTTTTTTACCAGTATGGTATCCTCCCACATAATAACATGACATTGTTCAGCTTTTTAGAGACGATGTCACAAAAAGTGATTTTCCTTATCAAGGACAAACTGATGGCTACGTTGGCTCGAGTCTATAAATCGACTTTTCTTTACAATCCTCTCAAAGTCATCGCTGTTGCTTTTCCCTTCCAGTCAACTTTCCGACAGCACGCTCTGTAAACAGCACTCTGTAAACAGCCAGCCTTTTCAGCGATAACCTTCTGTGGCTCCCCCTCTCTGTGGACTGCATCCGGTCAGCTTTTCGACTCAGGGGTCTCCCAGTGATTGAGCTATAAGACATAATCAACAGCATTAAAACAAACAAACAAAAAAAAGGCTTGAAATGTTTCACTTTAAGAGAGACTCAAGGCTGTGGAGCAGACAACTCTAGTTTAACACTTAATAACAGCGCGGCGATCAGATGGCAGCAAACTCCATGCAGGGCAAAGAGTGTGTTTGTGGGGCATTACTGATACTGAGAGGGGAAATTTTCATCGGCTACATCGAACTTAAGAAAATAAAGATTTGTAGCCGGGTGGTAAAATAAGTCGGAGGATGTTTTCTCTTTTGTAGCCACTAGTGGGCAATGTGTTTTTCCCGGGGACTTTCTGGGGTTGTGAAGGTCGTAGTAGGAGGGGGAGGGAGACTATAAATACTTCCGGGGGAAAT